>JAMKCH010075896.1:0-11650 GCA_023653785.1 Ophioderma brevispina
ATCAATTAAAATTACCATAATACGATTATAACACGGTCGTGTACCGAGTGTTATGCCGTGTTATGCAGGTGTTGTCCCGGTTAACGAGTTGTTTGTGGGAACGCGGCCCCACATACCTTAACACACACTGGAGGGGCTAGCTTTCCGATCGATGTCAACACTACGTGTTATAATCACCGGCTTATAACACGGAAATAACACCCGTTTTTCAAATGCGTGAAAGGTGGTCACTATCACTTGACAGGTAACTGATACATGCAATTTTTGTTAATTTGTTATAATTCATTACTGTTTTCTAAGTGATTTCTTGTGATTCGCGTTGTCAAAATTAGTTAGGTTCATGCATCAGTTATTCCAGGTCTTGCTTGATCACTCATCTCATTTGACACTTGGAAATATCTTGAATATAAGTTTAGCTATGAAGGCATGGAAATGTTTTATACCTCTGTGTTTCACATTAGGGGCACGATCTATCCCAATATAATCTGTGCCCTACAAATTCAAGCCTAATGTAGGTTAAAAAACGGTGTGGGACTATTACTAGGGTCAGATACCGAATTACTACCTATGCTAATTTGGTCCATTGACGATTACTATCTTAATACCCCTTTGGACATGACTTTTGACAGAGAGTTTGCAGCACATCCCAACCATATTGCTTTGGAAATTGCATACAAGATTTTGCCAGGTGGAAGGTGGAAGGTGGAAGTAGATGTCATGGTGATATATTAGAATCTACAGAGATTGCCAACATTGCCTAAAAATGTTTTGCAACCCACACTTAATAATAAAAGATAGGATTATTTGTTTTGCCCATCTAATTATCGTGCCATACATACATGTGCACACTGCATATTCAAAAATACATTGATTAGTCACATATGAAACAAAATCAAAAATGGAAAACCAGATGAATCAGCCTGTGACAAATGGATAAATTAAGAAAACTGAGCGATATGAGCAATGATGACATCTTTAACAAAATTGCATTTCACCAAAAACCAATGAATAAGGCAATTCATAGGTTCTTTTTATTCTTCTGGAATAGCATGACATGATTAATTAATTCTGATATTCCTTTTCAAAAGGTAATGATTCAAGCACAAAAGTAGTAAATAATTTATGGTCTCTAACAATTAGACTGGGTAAACACAAGTGTTGCCTTTTTTCTGATCTCAAAAATATTTGTATTTGACATCAAATGCCTTTGACCTAGTATGTGACCTTTGACCTCATTAACATATGGCGGTTCTGATGTTGCATTTATCATCCACGTTTGTAATAAAATTGGATTGATTCAGCCCAATTTTATTGGTCGAGCTATGAGTTGCAAAAGCATGATAATGGTCGTAATTGGACTTCCAACTTCCCAATATTAACCAACTACCCTATTACACTTTGCTTTGGTTAACAATTAACCTTTGTTAAAAATAATTATACAAGCTCCGTAATTAACATTGAATTACAAAGTTTTTGATGAAGAAGTGCATAAATTTTAACTAGTAACTGTATAACGGCTTCACTGAAAAAAAAAACCTTTTTAAATCACACAATTTAAAATAATATCCTTGCAAACCTATTCTTGTGTCATGTGCTTAATTCTATTAATGGAATAAACACATAATCGACATATGTGTGAGGGTAGAATTTGAAGGACGAGATCACTTTTCAGTAATTGTATATTCCTTAAAATAGTTTTTGCTATGATAAATCTTAATAGTACACACGAATGACATTCCTCAAACGTCATGTTGAATTTCCTCTGTGATTAAAGAGGTGTCATTATGCGGATTATCATCCTGAAAATGTCAATTTAACTTAAAATACTGTCTCCAATTGAAAATTGCAGGATGTTTTATGCCACATTATGCTTGGGTCCCCCAACATTTTCTAACTTCCAAACTTCAAGGTATTTTACATTTTTCCCCTTCCCCACACCTTTTGACAAATTTTAATAAATATAAAAATACCAATAAAGTAAATGTAAGCGCTGAAATTTTGCTTTCATTTAGCTAGAATCTTTTGACTTCATATTTTTTTTAAGAATGGGAAGTCAGGTAAAAATTTCTGAAAGGACGACTGATTATATTTACAAAATCTTATCAGATCCTAAAATGAGCATTCAGATTAGTGTTTTCAGCCTGTTGTAATCTCTTTTTTTGTATGTCCGGTCCCATTTGTAAGGAATACCTGGTAGGCTTCACCTTATAAAAAAGCTCTTGCCATTGTAATATTAAAGAAAAAATATAAATAATTTGACAGCTAGGCATAAATACATGTAAGCTATTATGAATTTTGTGGTCTGATCAATGATATTTTGACAATCATTAATAACAACTCTCATCCAAGTCCTATATTTTCATACTTTTAGGGAAAATGAAAAATCTAACTTAAAGTCTAATAATTTATAATGACATCAACAGTCTTACAGTGACATAATGTAGCATGAAAAATAAAAGACACATAAAAAAGAGACCACTACTGCAATCACTACTTTTCCTACAACAGTCCGAAAACACATTTGAGATGTTTAACAATTCTGTCCTAGTAAAACCCGTAAAAAACAATGAAATTTCCAGGGGGGGAAGGTGGCAGTTTGGCAGTTTGTGGCAAGTTACGAAAAACATGAAAAGCCACAAGGTTTTCCCCATCCCCGACCTGAATTTACAGTGTAAATCCCATAGCATGTTTGCGACACAATTCAAAGCATTCAGATCGGGACATTCGGCCATATATGACTTATAGAGGTTGTAACACACACACATCAATTGCTCTAGGCAATGAAATTAAGCCGGGAGAGCACAAATACAATACACAATGGTCTGTTTACTAGATAATACAACATGCTTTCAATTTTGGGAAAGCTGGCAGTACACTGTCAACCACCAAAAATCCTTGTTCCAGAATTGCCACAAACTGCCCAAAATACACCTACAACTGAAACAATCTTACCTGTTATTTACTGATTTTTTTACAAATTAAACCTCCAAATTGTTTTCAAACTCTTGGGATGATATTCATAAGGGTCCAGTTTCAATTACAATCAATATATAAATTTTTTTCCATGCCATTAAGGTCCCTTTTATCCACCTTCCATTCTCTTAGCACAAATTTTGAAGAGTAATACACCGATGTTGCTTATTTACATACCATAATGCTCTGAACAGGAACTACATCTTTACACGCCAAATACAGAGCATTTACTTTATCTATACCAGTTTAGCCCTCAAGTACTGCTCCAGTTCCTTCCTTTAAACCACTAGGCTCTGAATAGATGCTCCTTTCCTGTCCTGCCAGATACGGTGGCAAGATGGTTACTATATAAGACCACAATGACCGGTTATAAAGTGTTCCTAAATCGCGAGAGAGAAGCTCTTCACTAGATCACTCATACTCAAGAACAGAATCCAGGTAATTAATTTGACAGTTAGATATATTTGAGGCTGTATCAACAATTGTGTTTTCCCTCACTATTGCCTCTTCAACTCCACAAGAACCTCTAAACTTTACTCCAACTCGACGGGCAGGCCCATGGTCAGGTTGGTTTGAACTAGTCCTACACAACGTGGAGATGACTTTGGAGGTCATGGTACATAATATATAAACAAACCATTCCACCAGTTGTTAGAATTACCTTATGAAAACGCTTACTGATGTCGAGTGAAAGTACAAAGTATGGCTAAATATCAAAATTAAGTCATAGGCAGTTGAATTCCATTATTATTGATTACTGATAATATGACATAGTAGACCAAAGTGATATGCCCCTCACCTATTTTGTGGGTGTCGACAAATTACACCCTGACACGGTTCGTCGCCAATGCCCGGAAAAGTGCATTGTCCGCCACCTTAGTGGACAACAGTCTTGTCATACCAGCTCTATATATGTCAATCAAATCATTGTGCCCATTACTGATTCCGTGAGTCCAGGAAGTGGGATAATATCTCATGATACGAAGTATAATGTCCCGTAGTAGCCCTCGTAAATGAACAGTTATAAATCAACATTAAAATACATAACTAGTAACTATAATATTCGCTCAGATAACTACCATTTTAACTAACTCAACCAATAATGAAATTACAATTTGAAATCTGATAGTTATGTTCTATAAATACATATGATGGCCAAGTCTTTACTTGAGGTCATTTATCCAATGTACCACTGTAAATTTCTTACAATTTAAAATATCATTCATATGTAAACAACGCTTTTGTACTTTGAATTGTGCTATAAGAATCTCTACCTGCTATTCTTGTGGACATCTTTGGGTTAGCAATTTCTTCAAAATAACTCCTTACCTACTGATTCTATGCACTGTCTCATGACCTGGGTAATATTTCTCAGCCCGTCTCTTCCCAATAGCAATGGGCGCTCTGGTTTCACGATCATCACTTTTTGCAGTACAAGCTCATCAACTAAAGGTTAATACACACCGGATAAACACAAATAAAATAAAATAGCACTCACTTGTGTCATTTTGTCTAATTCATAGAACTTTTGAACCTGCAAACAAATGAACACCCGGACGTTGCCTGTGGCTGGCCAAAGTAAAAATAACGTCTACTACAAAACCCTTGGTCGACCTAAACTAGTACGGCGCCAGTATATGGATCCCTTATCATCAAGACATCAAGATAAAAGGACCAGTTGGAAGCGGTAACAACGCAGCGCAGCTAGGTTTGACGCTGCAGGAAATTCAGACGCAAGAGTAAGTGGTATTCACATCAAATAGATCGAGTCCACTTGGGATGGAAACCACTTGAGGAACGTTGAGTCAAAATTGCAATATTACGTCCTCTATAAATCTTTTCATTCACTCAAGTCGCTAATCAATACAGACCCATCATCCAGTCAAATATATGGTGATAGGCGATTAACTACCAGGAAAACATCCTCTACTTCTTTCCTGCATCCATCCCATTGCTAGAGAAATTGTTAATAAATATCTTTTCCGCCCCAGGCCCGTTTGATGAACTTGCACCCTGCTTCGACGCGGGATGGGCTGTCTCCATCGATGTCCTTCAAGCAGACTTAATGAGAAATGCAGATGATTGGTTCTTTCTTTCTTAGGGGAGAGCCTATACCATTAAATTTTTGCTGTCAGCTAAATGCACCTGCAACTGATATATCCCATCGACAGGAGTTTGTTGCAATACCATAGGATACAGTCAATCAGGAATGATACGCCAACATGCGTATATTTATCTTGTACACGAAAGACAATAACACATCGGCGTGACCTCAATAGCTGGGATCGAAACAGCTCTGAAAATGTCCTGATTTGAAGGTCAACATACCTGAACTTCATTAATAAAGTCAGTATTACGTTGCGGAATGTCACTACACATCTACTAAAGTTTGGGTCTATAGACTGAAGGGTGTTTGGGGGGTTAAAACCGAATTAAAAGCGATGATTTAAAAAGTTTGGAACAAAAGCGTGGTCTCTGAAGTTAGGAAATCCCCAAATTTAAAAGCATAACCCAAATCTTACTTGAATTGGTGCTACAAAACAATCTTGTACGTGTTACTACTCTATCTCTTTTAAGAAAGATAAAGACCACGGAAAATGCACCTTACCACATTAACTAGCATCATTGAAATTCATTCTCATGCCTTAACAGTGGCCCCCCCCTGGTTCCAGTCGATTTGAAACTGCAAGACCGTGTGCATACTGTGTGCAATCGGAATGTGGACATAGCAATGTCTTTTGACCTATTGTATTTTTGTGGAAAGCCCCATGTCAAATTACCATGTCACAACCAACAATTTTTATTTTGACAATTGTACTTGGGTGACCTGCCGTCTGCGACTAACTGGATACAGCCATACGTTTAAAATTTCACTGCACATTTGGGCCCTTCCATGTCAAACATTCGAGATGTAGACAAAGCAAGCCACGTCATGGATTTTTTTATAAAAAATTTTCGTTTAAGTGTGTGGTAGACATTGATGAGATAATGAACCTGGAAATTTTGAGCGTCTTAGTCCATTCGTTTTCCCCTTTCCCCCCGACAGAGCAATTGGAAATTTATGGGGGTCACCATCAAAATTTTTCCGCCCAATGTGAAAGACTTTGTTGAAGGGTCACAATTGTAATGGAACCCCCAACGTTGAAAATCACTATCTAAGGGTAATATTTGGTGTGTAATTCAAATCTGGCATCAGGCAGTTCATAGCATGTTTACTTCGAGAGTTAATGAGGCATAACTAGCGCCTTTGTTCATGCGGGCAAGTCTGGGGGGTCATAAACTCCAAAAGTAATGAAAATTTTACTGTCAGTATTTCGGTCAAATCAGATTTTCCTGGTACAACTTTAAACCAATACACTTATGAACACATTAGAAAAGTAATAGTGGTAAACAGCCCTTGCAAAGGGTAATTGTACCTTTTTTTCACACATTTTGACCCCCATCTGAAAACCAATGTTGGCATTCGACACAACCCCTATACTTCAGATATGTTGAGATTATCATTAAACAACCTTCCTTGAAGAACTAGCTTGGGGGTCTTATTTTTCACAACAAAATAATACTCAAAAGTACCACACAAAGGTATACGTGACCCAGACGGTCAGTGTACATGCACGTGTATATCACATATATTCTATGGGGGATATCAGCAAAAGTTTCTTGTGCTGAAAAGAATGAAGACATCAAGTCACCAAGCTGGTCTTTCAGGAATAGGTCTTTGATGATGTATCTGCAACAATTGACGAAGAGGGGTGATGTCGCATGGCAACATTGATTGTCCAGGAGGGCCAATATAGTCAAAATGCAAAAATTAGGATTTTTCACTAGGCTGTAACTCACTTATTATTACCTAATATGCTTCTTATTATACTGGAGAAAGTCCTGCAGGGTGACTCTCATTAACAAGAAAAATGGACATTAAAAAATAGTGTTACTTACGGAGTTCTGACCCCCGAAACTTGGTCCCAGATGAACGATATTGCATTTTTACACCCGAATAACTTTAAAAGTAAAGGGGCTATCACATTTTTTGATGCCAGATTTGAATTCTACACCATAAAAATTCCCCAGATAGTGATTTTCAAAGTTAGGGAGGGTTCCCTTCCAAGTTTCTGGCCCTCTCAAAATTGTCTTTTGCATCGCACAGCATTTTTGATGGGGACACCCCCTAAAATTTCTGAATGCTCCGGAGAAAAAACCGAAGGGCGGTATGAAGCTCAAAATTTCGGGATTTCATTTATCATCAATCTCTATCATCACACAAAAAAGAAAAAAAATCCATGAATGCTGCGGTGCACCATCTCGGAGTGTTGGGACATGCGAACATAGCATTTAGAAATTTCCAATGACGTTACACTGCAAAAAACCCGAGGCCAAAAAAAAACATAACTTATTTTTTATTATTTATACTGAAGTCAATATTTTCACTAAAAGATTGATCATCAGTGTGTGAAAATTTGTAGCAGGGTGATGTGAAGGATAAAGAATACTGAGTTTACTGCCAAACTACAGCGCTTAAAACAACCGTATTTCAGCAGCAAGATATGTTAGCCAATGGGTGGAGAGAGGAAAGGTATAGATTGCACTTGTAAAACAAGAGTACGAGTGCATTATAAGAGGGCCCTCAAACTGTGGTTTAATACATTTTATTGATAATATTTAAATATCCAAAAGTATACAGCACATCGACCTTGTCATGTTCTTCATGATACCAATCAGGGTGTTTGGAGTCAATTCCCACAATTGCACCAGTTTGGGAAATTTCACCATCATAGCACATTGATCCCATAAAATTCATATTTCTGTACACATAAAAACCTGACTTTACACTGAAATATCTTGTGGTTCTTTGGAACATGCATGCATGTGGGATTGATTCCAAAAGCACCCTCTGGTACCACCTGCCATGTAGAAGTTAATTCACTTTCAGTTTAGTCTGTAAAGTGGATTAATGAATTTTCTTGAAAAATGCAAATGGCTCATTAATATTTAAACCTGCCCAAAAAGTATGTCACAGACATGACCCTCATGTGCTATCACCATGCCACATTTAAAGTAATGTGATTATATCAGTTAGTCTGTTTAAAGGGTATTAATGAATGTTAGCTAATGGTTCTAGTAACATCAATCCATCCAGGCAGACCATTGTTGGGGGGGGGGGGGTCAAAAACGTTTCACTTACATTGACTGATAATAAATTGCTACAACATTCCCTTTTCAAAATCAGGTACTCTGCAGTTCATTGAGTTCCAGTGCCCGACGATATCCCTCAATGGCCTTTGGCACATTCTTCAAACCTTCCTGGATCTGTCCTAGTAATTTGTGGGCCCTGGCATCATTGGGTTTAACCGACACATAGTTCTGACAGTAAGGAGAGCAGTTGCATATCCTTGGCTTGGTAATAAAGACTTGCCACATGATAGCCTTTCAGTTGAAGTGCACAAAGGGCAATTTATTGGTTAGATATTTGTGTGCATAGTGTGTTATGCAGCCTTTCTGCCCGCCAGGGGATTTTTTACCCATGGTGCCCAATTTTGCACTCGGTAAGACAGAAAAATCAGGACCCGGGCGCCAGAGTTAGAAAGCAAAATTGCGCACGGTCCTTTGGTGTACTCAATTCCTGAATTCAATTTATGAATACTTTCATTGAAAAGGCATCCAAATTGGTTATGAATACAATTACACAACATAAATTGTTATTTATGTGCACAGTGACCGACGTGATTAAAATGCGACAACAAACACTGTTGGCCCGATAGCACATGGATCCTTATAAGTTATACAGTAAATTTAACAAAAATATAATACCGTTGCGCCATATGGCCTATAAGAACGAACTATAAACCGATATGTGCATCAACAAATAAAAAAAAAATGGGTAAAGAAAAAATAAAAACCGTACAAAGTTTTTCTAATCCCCAAACAAATTTTAATTAAAATATTGGGTGGGACTCATATCTAGAATACACCTTTCTAAACCCGAAAGTAAGCTTGGTCGGTCATTTCTAGATCAAATTTGCACCTCTTTGCAACTTTTGTAACACGTACTCATGTAATGCAATTTCTTGTTTTTAGCAGGGATTGAGTTTAATATTTAAGCTAACCGGCCCCATAGACCACTTGTTGTAATTTCTGTCTTTTACAGGACAGATTTGAAATTCAAAATAGGAATTTCTTCAAGAGCAGATCGATTTGCACGTAAGATTAGGCACACATACTATTACTTAGACCAAAGTCGATAATATAAAAATCTCTACTTTATTTAGAAATTCGGGGGCAGAGGCTTGGAATCACGCAATGCACTTAAAACGGTAGTTTTTATCTGTATATTGAGAAAATGGATTTGAAAGCTTGAAAGTTAAGCGACAATGAGAAAATACGGCCTTGCATATAATCAAAATTTATACTACTTCCGGGAAAATCAGGGGGTCCCAAAACGTCGAAATAAGCAACTTTAAATGCTCTACAGTAAACTTGTGTGCAAGTCTTCGCATTTCTATTTTTAATAGTGTCAATATTTCGAATGATCGCTTCAGGCACATACTTCAGATAACCAGTTGCAGTGTCCACTTCACCTTTTCCGTGCCCAGAAGAAGGTGAGTTGCAAGAACTTGGCATTCAATGAGCTGGGTCGCGTTTCTCGTTTCTTTCTGCGTCAGGACGCCATTTTGGAAAATTAAGCTAATTATGGACTCCTGAATTCACAATCGGAGGGGGTTTGGGGGTCCCAAAAAATTTCAACTGGACGCATGCAAACCACGTCGTTTTACTGGGTGGGAATTGAAACCTCCGAAGTTTACTTCTTACCGAGATAAAAAATGTCTACCGATTCACAAACCTTAATATTCTTTTAAGTGCAAGTTTGTCTCAGCTGATTTCTTTCCGCACCTGTCAGATATCCATCAAGTTTCTTCATTCATAAAACTGTCCTTTGAAGTTGCCGATGAACTGGGTTGCCAATCCAAAAAACTCATTACTGACCGCATAATTTCCATAAAATACAGCTTAACCAATCGTCAAACAGCAAACCATTTCTGAAAAACATTCATGACAGACTAAGGACTGCCAGAATCAGTCTGCCATGCTAGGGCTCCAAATTGGCCGACCGGACATAAAGTGATGTTTACGCATAACTTCCTCAAGATTTTCCCCTTTTAAACTTTCACAAATGCAAAACCCTGTAATTTGTTAGTACCGAATGTGTTTTTTTGTTGATTATGGGCAGTTCGAATAATTTTCTCAAAGTAATCTTATTTTCTCGGCGATGTATTTCCTATGCTAGGTTACACTTTTACAGAGTGTAGTACATGAACGGCCTTGTGTGAAGCCGTTGTGTACGTATGTTGCCTCAAAAATGTTTAGGACTTTGATCAAAGGTGAGAAAGGCAAAACGTTGAAAATAAAAAAAAATAAACATTCAAAAATATTTTGTGACACTAGTCTTGGGATAAAAGTTAGTATTCTGTTTTGCATTCTTTCTTGCTTTACTGTTACTGTTGTCCTGATGAGCTCTCTATCTCTTGATTTTTGTTTTTGTCAACATTTGGAAATTGAGTTTACACTTCGGAAAGGGCCTTTTGGATTTGAAGGTGTAATTACACTTAAAGGTGCCCCTTTCTCAACTCCCATTTTCATTAATGGAGTGAATTAGTAACAACTTCTGATCATGACTTGAGCTATATTAAGCAGTTATGCCACGGTTCGAGAATCAACATTTTTGTCCACTTAATTTATCATGTTTGGACCCCTTGTTTTCTGTTTTGGAACCCCTTGTTTCCAGACTAAAGATTGGGTTTCAGGGTCCAATATCTTCAACTGGACTCTTACTTTTACCATGCAGCGCTACCCCTGACCACATCAACAGTGCTATGCATGTGCTCTACCCTACCATATAGTTCAGTCGTGAGAGCGATGAAGAGGCCATCAGCTGGATTAATTTCCCAAGGCCCCTCGGTCAACCTCAACAAACAAAAAACCATATTTTGGGTACTTGCGGATGCAGCTTTTTTTTCTATCAAATATTAAAAATCGGCCAAAATCGGCTTTGGGGAAAATTTCTACGAGCAACTAAGATGCCCCTTTTTGCGAAGAATACTTCAAAAAAAAGCCCATTTGAACGGTGACACCCGCGTACAACCGCACCTTAAATGCGACGGCTTTGAAACGTCAAACATGTGCGATTGCTGCGTTAATGCATGCTTGGCGTATGTTTAAAATTTAATCGACTGATATTCATACGCTGGCGGTTTCGTGATAGCATAAAAGCCAATAAATTGATTTAGGCTATATTTACGGGAATGGTTAGTCGGCAAGTTATGGGGCGGCGAGTTATGGGCGAGTTACTGTGTAGGCCATTGTCGAGTTACTGGTTAGCAGTGTGCGATTTACTGTTGGACCAATGGCGAGTTCTGTTTGGACCAATTGGCGAGTTACTGTTAGGCCAATCGGCGAGTTAATGTTGGACCATGGCGAGTACTGTTGACCAATTGGTCGAGTTATGATTTTAGACCTTACTTGGTTTTTGTTTAATTGATTTATTATTTTCATGATTTAGCTTCTCTTCTATTTTATTCATTTTAGGACAAAAGGGTAGATGTACCAAACAAATTGGAAAATTATTTTATATCAGCAAGTGACGTTTCAGCTAATAATACATTTGGTTTTTTTTTACGTCAAC
>JAMKCH010075898.1:0-14726 GCA_023653785.1 Ophioderma brevispina
GAAAATGTCTTCCACCAAATCGAGATTTGTGGTTGCAGCTCTTATAGGTGGGGGGAAATTTCAGGCGAAACCAAACCAAAAAATTGCCTTTCTTCGCGATGCACATTTTCACACATATAATGCATTAAAACATGCCCAATTTCAAACGTTTGTTCGGGAACTTGCGTTTGTGTGATTCAAACATTTTTGGAAAGGTCTTTCCACAAAGCGAGGCGTTTTCTTGTTGTGGTTGCATATCTTATATGTGGGGCCAAAATTTCAAGGCGAAATTCAGCAAAAACTTGCCCCCTTCTTCGCGGAATGCACCATTTCACATTTATTTTGCATTAACAATGCCAATTTTGAACGTTTTTCTGGAACTTGCGTTTTTGTGAGCAAACTCTTTGGAAAGTCTTTCCACAAATCGAATTCTGGTTGCATTTCTTATATGGGGGCAAATTTCAAGGGCCGAATTTCCAACAAAAAACTTGCCTTTATTCGCGAATGCCAAATTTTCCCACTTATAATGCATAACAATGCCAATTTCAACCGTTGGTTCTGGACCTTGCCTTTTTGTGTAATCAAACTTTTTGGAAATTGTCTTCCACAAATTGAATTGTGGTTGCATCTGTCATATGTGGGGCAAATTTAAGGCGACGAATTACAACAAAAACTTGCCTTCTTTGCGAATGCACCATTTTCACACTTATAATGCATTAACATGACAATTTCAAAAGTTAGTTCTGGGGAATGCGTTTTTGTGATCAAACATTTGGAAATGTCTTTCAACAACTCGAGTTGTGGTTGCATCTCGTATATGTGGGGCAAATTTCAAGGCGAAATTCCAGCACAAAACTGGCCTTTCTTCGCGAATGCCCACCAATTTCACACTTATAATGCATTAACAATCAATTCAAACGTTAGTTCTGGAACTTGCGTTTGTATGTGATCGACATTTTGGAAATGTCTTTCACAAATCGAGAGTTGTGGTTGCAGTTCTCTTATATGTGGGGCAAATTTCAAGGCGAAATTAAATTCAGCAAAAACTTGCCGTTCTTCGCGAACAATGCACCATTTTTACCTTTATATGCATTAACTAATGCAAATTTTCAAACGTTGTTCTTGGAACTTGCGTTTTTGTGATCAACAAATTTTTGCAGAAATGTCTTCCACAAATCAAATTGTGGTTACATGTTTATATGTGGGGCAAATTCAAGGCGAAATTCCAACACAAACTTCCCTTTTCTTCCGAAGTGCACCATCCTTACACTTAATACTGCATTACAATGCCAATTTCAACGTGTGTCTGAACTTGCGTTTTTGTGATCCACAACTTTTTGGAAATGGTCTTTCCACAAATCAAATTGTGGTTGATCTCTTTATGTGGGGCAAATTTCAAGGGGGAATTCCAACAAAAACTCGCCTTTCGACGCGAATGCACCATTTCAACTTTATAATGCATTAACAATACAATTTCAAACGTTTGTTCTGGAACTTGCGTGTTTGACTCAAAACTTTGGAAAGTCTTTCCACAAAATCGAATCTGGTTACAGTTTTTATATGTGGGGCAAGTTTCAAAGCGAAATTCCAGCAGAAAATGCCTTTCCTTCCGGAATGCACCATTTCACACTTATAATGCATTAACATGCCAAATTCAAACGTTTGGTTCGGAACTTGCGTTTTTGTGATCAAACTTTTTGGAAATGACTTCCACATATCGATTGTGGTTGCTCTCTTATATGTGGGGCAAATTTCAAGCGAAATTACAACCAAAAACTTGCCTTTCGTCGCGAATGCACCATTTTCCCATTATAATGCATAACAATTGACAATTTCAAAAGTTAGGTCTGGAACTTGCGTTTTTGTGATTAAACTTGGGAAATGTCTTTCCATAATCGGTTGTGTTGCATCTCTTATGTGGCAAATTTGAAGGTTGGAAAATTCCAGCAAAAATTGGCCTTTCTTCGCGAATGCACCATTCACACTTATAAGCATTAACAATGCCATTACACGTTTGTTCTGGAAACTTGAGTTTTTGTGATAAAACTTTTTGGGAAATGACTTTCCACAAATCGAATTGTGGTTGCATCCTTTACATGTGAGGAAAGTTTCAAGGCGAAATTACACCAAAAACTGCCTTTCTTGCGTGCACCATTTTCACACTTATCATGCATTAACCATGCCAATTTCAAACGTTTGTGCTGGAACTGCTTTTTGTGATCAAAATTTTGGAAATGACTTTTCAAAATCGAATTGTGGTTGCATCTCACTATATGTGGGGCAATTTCAGGAAAATTCCAACAAACAACTTGTCTTTCTTCGCGAATGCACTATGTTCACACTTATAATGGATAAACAATGCCAATTTCAAACGTTGTTCTGGACTGCGTTTTGTGATCAAACTTCGTGGGAAAGGTCTTTCCACAAATCGAAAATTGTGGTTGCAGCTCTAATATGTGGGCAAATTTCAAGGCGAAATCCAGCAGAAACTTGCCTTTCTTCGCGACTGCACAATTTTCAACTTATAATGCATAACAATGCCAGTTCAAACGATTGTTCTGGAACTTGCGTGTTGTGATCAAACATTTTGGAAATGTCTTTCCAAAAATCGAGTTGTGGTGGCATCTCTCGTAATTTGGGCAAATTTCAAGGCGAAATTCCAGCAAAAACGTGCCTTTCTTCTCGAATGCGCCATTTTCACAATTTTATGCTCACACTCCAATTTGAACGTTGTCTGGAATCTGCATTTTTGTGAGCAAACTTTTTGGAAATGTCTTTCCACAAATCGAATTCTGGTGAATATCTTATATGTGGGGCATTTAAGGCGAAAATTCCAACAAAAACTTGCCTCTCTTCGCGATGCACCATTTTACCACTTATAATGCATTAACAAATGCCAATTTCAAACGTTTGTTTGGAAATGCGTTTTTGTAATAAAACTTTTTGGAAATGTCTATCAACAAATTGGAATTGTGGTTGCATCTCTTATGTGTGGGGCAAATTTCAATGCGAAATTCAAACAAAAACTTGCCTTTATTCGCGAAAGCACCATTTTCACAATTATAATGCATTAACAATGCCAATTTCAACGTTTTGTTCTGGAAGCTTGCCGTTTTGTAATCAAAACTTTTTGGAAATGTCTTTACACAAAGCGAATTGTGGTTGCATCTCTTATATGTGGGGCAAATTTCAAGGCGAAATTCCAACAAAAACTGCCTTTTTTCGCGAATGCACCATGTTCCCACTTACGAATGCATTAACAATGGCCAAATTCAACGTTGTTCTGGAACTTGCGTTTTGTAATCAACCTTTGGAAATGTCTTTCCAAAATCAAATTTTGGTTGCATCTCATATGGGGGCAAATTTCCAGGCGCAATTCCAACAAAAAAAAAAAAAAAAAAAAAAAAAAAAAAAAAAAAAAAAAACAAAAAAAAAACAAGAAAAAAAAAAAAAAAAAAAAAAAAAAAAAAAAAAAAAAAAAAAAAAAAAAAAAAAAAAAAAACAAAAAAAACTTGCCTTTCTTCGCGAATGCACCATTTCAACTTTATAAGGCATTAACCAATACCAATTTCAAAACGTTTGTTCTGCGAATTGCGTTTTTGTGATCAAAATTTTTGGAAATGCTTTCCACAAATCGAATCGCGTTACATTGTTATATGTGAGCCAAATTTCAAGGCGAAAAATCCAGCAGAAACTTGCCTTTCTTCGCCGAATGCACCATTTTCACACTTATTTAGGCATTAACAATGCCAATTTCAAGTTTGTTCTGGCACTTGCTTTTTGTGATCAAACTCTTTTGGAAATGTCTTTCAAAAATCGAGTTGTGGTTGCATTCTTATATGTGGGGCAAATTGAAAGGCGAAATTCCAACAAAACTGGCCCTTCTTCGGAATGCCACCATTTTCACATGTAATTGCATTAACAATTCCAATTTGAACGTTGTCTGGAACTTGCGTTTTGTGAGCAAACTTTTTGGAAATGTTTTTATTTTTTTTATTTTTTTTATTTTTTTTATTTTTGGGGGGCAAAATTTCAAGGCGAAATTCAACAAAAACTGGCCTTTCTTCGCGAATGCACCATTTTCACACTTAATGCATAACAATGCACAATTTCAAAGTTTGTCTGGAACTTGCGTTTTGTAATCAAACTTTTGGAAATGTTTTTTATTTTTTGCTTGTTTTGAAAATTACAGCCATTTGGGGGCAAATTCAAGGCGAATTCCAACAAAAACTTGCCTTATTCGCGAATCACCATTTGCACACTGATAAGGCATAAAAATGCCCAATTCAAAAAACGTTTGTTTCGGGAACTTGCGTTTTTGTAATTCAAAAACAAAAAAAAACTGTTTGAGAGAATGTTCTTTCCACAAATTGAATTTGTGGGTGCATCTCTTATATGTGGGGCAAATTTCAAGGCGAAATTCCCACAAAACTTGCCTTTTTTGCGATGAACCATTTCACAATATAGCATTAACAATGCCAATTTAACACGTTTTTCTGGAACTTGCGTTTTTGTCATCAAAACTTTTTGGAAATGTCTTTACACAAATCGAATTGGGGTTGCATCTCTATATGTGGGGCAAATTGCAAGGCAAAATTCCAACAAAAACTTGCATTTCTTTGCGAATGCACCCATTTTCCCATTATAATACATTAACAATGCCAATTTCAAACGTTTGTTCTGGAACTTGCGTTTTTGTGATCAAACTTATTGGAAATGTCTTTCCACAATCGAAATTGTGGTGAAGCTCTAATATGTGGGGCAAATTTCAAGCGAAATTCCAGCGAAACTGCCTTTCTTCGCGAATGCACCTTTTTTTTTTTTTTTAATGCATAAACAATGCCAATTTCAAACGATTGTTCTGCGAACTTGCGTTTTTGTGACAACAGTTGGAAAGTCTTTCCAAAAAACGAGTTGTGGTTGCATCTCTTATATGGGGGCAAAATTTCAAGGCGAAAATTCAACAAAAACTTGCCTTCTTAGCGAATGCACCATTTCACATTTATATTCATTACACAATGCCAATTTTGAACGTTTGTCTGGAAACTTGCGTTTTTGTGGAGGCAAACTTTTGGAAATGTATTTCACAAAATGATTCGGTTGCATATCTTATATGTGGGCAAATTCAAGGCGAAATTCAAACCAAAACACTTGCTTTCTTCGCGAAGCACCATTTTACACTTATAATGCATTAACAATGCCACATTTCAGACGTGTGTTCTGCGAAACTGCGTTTGTATAAAACTTTTGGAAACCCCCCACCCCCCATGTCTTGCAACAAATTGAATTGTGGGTTGCATCTCTTATTTTGGGGGCAAATTCAAGGCGAAATTCCAACAAAAAAACGTGCTTTATTCGCGAATGCACATTTCAAAACTTATAGGCATTACAATGCAATTTCAAACCGTTGTTCTGGAACTTGCGTTTTTGTAATCAAACTTTTTGAATGTTTTCCACAAATTGAATTGTGGTTGATTCTCTTATATGTGGGGCAAATTTCAAGGCGAAATTCCAACAAAACTTGCCTTTTTTCGCGAATGCACCATTTTCACACTTATAATGCATTAACAATGACAATTCAAACGGTTTGTTCTGGAACTTGCGTTTTGTCATTTAAACTTTTTGGAATGTCTTTCCACAATCAAATTGGGGCACTCTTTATGTGGGGCAAATTTCAAGGCGAAATTCACAAAAAACTTGCCTTTCTTCGCGAATGCACCATTTTCAATTATAATGAATTACAATAACCAATTCAAACTTGTTCTGGAAACTTGCTTTTGTGATCAAACTTTTTGGAAAGATCTTTCCACAATGAATCTGGTTACATTTTTAATGGGCAAATCAAGGCGAAATTCCAGCAGAAACTTGCCTTTCTTCACGAAGGCACCATTTTCACACTTATAATGGCATTAACAATGACAATTTCAAAAGTAGTTCTGGAACTTGGTTTTTTGATCAAAATTTGGAAATGTCTTCCAAATCGAGTTGTGGTTGCATCTCTTATATGTGGGCAAATTTGAAGGTGAAATTCCAGCAAAAATTTGCCTTCTTCGCGAATGCACCATTTCACACTTATAATGCTTACATGCCAATTTCAAACGTTGTTCTGGAACTTGCGTTTTTTGATAAAACTTTTGGAAATGACTTCCACAAATCGAATTGTGGTTGATCTCTTAAGTGGGGCAATTTCAAGGCGAAATTAACACAAAAACTTGCCGTTCTTGCGAATGCACCATTTTTCACCTTATATGCATTAACAATGGCCAATTTCAAACGTTGTTCTGCGAACTTGCGTTTTTATGATCACAACTTTTTGAAATGACTTTTCAAAAATCGAATGTTGTTGATCTCTTATATGTGGGGCCAATTTCAAGGGAAATTCCAACAAAAACTTGGCTTTCTTCGCGAATGCACCATGTTCACACTTATAATGCATTAACAATGCCAATTTTCAAAACGTGTCGGAACTGGTTTTTGTGATCAAACTATTGGAAATGTTTTCCACAATCGAATTGTGGTTGCAGTGTAATTTGTGGGCCAACTTTCAAGGCGAAATTCCAGCTGAAACTTGCCTTTCTTCGCGAATGCAGCACCATTTCACACTTATAATGCATTAACAATGCAATTTCAAACGCTTGTTTCTGGAACTGCGTTTTGTGATCAAACATTTTGGAAATGTCTTTCCAAAAAATGGTGTTGTGGTTTTTTTTTTTAATTTCAATGTTAAAATTCAAGGCGAAATTCAGCAAAAACTTGCCCTTCTTCGCGAAGCACCAAATTTTCACATTTATATTGCATCACAATGCCAAGTTTGAACGTTTGTTCTGGAACTGCGTTGGTGTGATGCAACTTTTTGGAAATGTCTTTCCACAATCGAATTGTGGTTGAATCTCTATATGTGGGGCAAATTTCAAGGCGCAATTCCAAACAAACTTGACTTTTTCGCGAAGCACCATTTTCACACTTATATGCATTAACAATGCCAATTTCAACGTTTGTTCTGGAACTGGCGTTTTGTATAAAACTTTTGGAAATTCTTTCAACAAAATGGAATTGTGTTGCATCTTTATTTGTGGGGCAAATTTTCAATGCGAAAATTCCAACAAAAATGGCCTTTTCGCGAATGCACATTTTCACACTATAATGCATAACAAGGCCAATTTCAACGTTTGTTCTGGAACTTGCGTTTTGTAATCAAAACTTTTTGGAAAGTTTTCCACAAATTGAATTGTGGTTGCATCTCCTTTATATGTGGGGCAATTCAAGGCGAAAATTCAACAAAAACTCCTTTTTTCGCGAATGCACCATTTGCACACTTATAATGCATTAACAATGCCAAATTTCAAACGTTTGTTCTGGAACTTGCGTTTTTGTTCATCAAATTTGGAAATGTCCTTCCACAAATCAAATTTTGTTGCCTCTCTATCATGTGGGGCAAATTTCAAGGCGAAATTCAACAAAAACTTGCCTTCTTCGCGAATGCACCCATTTCCAAATTTATAATGCATTAACAATACCAATTTAAACGTTTGTTCTGGAAACGTGCGTTTGTTGTGAGAAAAACTTTTGGAAATGCCTGTCCACAATCGAATTCTGGTTACATTTTTTATATGTGGGGCAAATTTCAAGGCGAAATTCACACAAAAACTTGCCTTTTTCGCGAATGCACATTTTCACACTATAAAGGCAGTAACAATGCCAATTTCAAAACGTTTGTTCTGGAACTTGGTTTTTGTGATCAAACTCTTTTGGAAATGTCTTTCAAAAAATCGAGTTGTGGTTGCCTCTCTTATATGTGGGGCAAATTTCAAGGCGAAATTCCAGCAAAAACTTGCCTCTCTTCGCAAATGCACCATTTTCACTTTATATGTGACCTGCCCCACAAAACCAGGACAAAGTCGCCAGATTACTTTAGAGAAAGAGATCAATAAACTTGGTAAATCAATAGAAAACAAGAATTTCAAGCTTATATTGATTGTTGATGGACAAAAGAAAGTGCACTAGTTACAAGTTATACATCATTTTAAAGCGTGTTTTCTCAGCATTTTCAAATCTGGACTATCTCAAATGAACATTCCGACTTTATCCGGGTTTCGGGGAGAAGGTCACATATTGCATTAACAAATTCCAATTTGAACGTTTTTCGGAACGTGCGTTTGTGAGCACAAGATTTTGTAGATGTCTTTCCACAAATTGAATTGTGGTTGAATCTCATATATGTGGGCAATTCAAGGCGAAATTCCAACAAAAACTTGCCTTTCTTCGCGAATGCACATTTTTCACACTTATTAATGCATTAAACCAATGCCAATTTCAAAACGTTTGTTCTGGAATGCGTTTTGTATCAAAACTTTTGGAAATGTCTTTCAACAAATTGAATTGTGGTTGGATATCTTATTTGTGGGGCAAAATTTCAAGGCGAAATTCCACAAAAACTTGCCTGTATTCGCGAATGCACCATTTTCACACTTAATGCAGTAAACAATGCCAATTTCTAACGTTTTTTTTGGAACTTCCGTTTTTGTAATCAAACTTTTTGGAACTGTCTTTCCACAATTCGAAGTGTGGTTGCATCTCATTATATGGGGGCAAATTTCAAGGCGAAATCCCACAAAAACTTGCCTTTTTTCGCGGATGCACCATTTCACCACTTATAATGCCATTAACAATGCCAATTTCAAACGTTTTTCTGGAACTTGCGTTTTTTGGCATCAAACTTTTTGGGAAATGTTTAAAAAAAAAAAAAAAAAAAAAAAAAAATATGTGGGGCAAATTGCAAGGCAAAAATTCCAACAAAAAAAATTGCCTTTCTTTGCGAATGCACCATTTTCACACTTATAATACATTAAACATGCAATTCAAACGTTTGTTCTGGAACTTGCGGTTTTTGTGATCAAACTCTATGGAAATGTCTGTACACAATCGCAAATTGGGGTGCAGCTCTAATATGTGGGGCAAATTTCAGTGCAAAATTCCAGCAGAACTTCCTTTCTTCGCGAAGCACCATTTTCACAATATAATGCCTTAACAATGCCAATTTCAAACGATGTTCTGAACTTGCGTTTTGTGATCAAACTTTGACGAAATGTCTTTCCAAAAATCGAGTGGTGGTGCATCTCTATATGTGGGGCAAATTTCAGGCGAAATTCCAGCAAAAACTTGCCCTTTTTCGCGGAATGAACCATTTTCACATTTATGATTGCATTCACAATTGCCCAATTGAACGTTGTTCTGGAATGCGTTTGAAGCAAACTTTGGAATGTCTTTCCACAAATCGAATTGGTTGCATCTCTTATATGATGGGCAAATTTCAAGGCGGAAATCCAACAAAAACTTGCCTTTCTTCGCGAATGCACAATTTTAACAACTTATAATGCATAACAATGCCAATTTCAAACGTTTGTTCTGGAACTTGCGTTTTTGTAATAAAACTTTTGGAAATGTCTTTCAACAAATTGAATTGTGGTTGCATCTCTTATTTGTGGGCAAATTTCAAGGCGAAATTCCAACAAAAAAACTTGCCTTTATTCGCGAATGCACCATTTTCACACATTAATGCAATTAACAATGCAATTTCAAAAGTTTGTTCTGGAACTTGAGTTTTTGTAATCACAACTTTTGGGAAATGTCTTTCCACCAAAATTGAAGTGTGGTTGCATCTATTATTGTGGGGCAAATTTCAAGGCGAAATTCCAACAAACAAACTTGCCTTTTTTCGCGAATGCCCATTTTCACACTTATAATGCATTAACAATGCCAATTTCAAAGTTTGTTCTGGAACTTGCGTTTTTGTGATCAACTGTTGGAACTGCTTTCCACAAATCGAATGGTGGTGCATCTCTTATATTTGGTGCAAATTTCAAGGCGAAATTCCAACAAAAACGTGCCTTTCTCGCGAATGCACCCTTTTCACACTTCTATGGCATTAACATGCCAATTTCAAACGTTTGTTTGGAACTTGCGTTTTTTGTTATCAACTTTTTGGAAATGTCTTTTCCATACAAATCGAATGTGTGGCATCTCTAATAGTGGGGCAAATTTCAAGCGAAATCCCCAAACACTTTCCTTTCTCTTCGCGATTCAACCATTTTCACACTTATATGCAGTAACAAGGCCAATTTCGAACGTTTGTTCTTGAACTTGCGTTTTTGGTTATCAACTTTTTGGAAATATCTTCCAAAAAAAAATCGATTTGTGGTTGCATCTCTTATATTAGGGGCAAAGTTCAAAGCGAAATTCCAACAAAAAACTTACCTTTCTTCGCGAATGCCCATTTCCACACTTATAATGCAATTAACACACCAGATGATAATTTCAACGTTTGTTCTGGACTTGCAATTTTTGATCAAACTTTTGGAATGGCTTTCCCAAAATCAAATTTGGTTGTCATCTCTTTATATGTGGGGCAAATTCAAAGGCGAATCCACAAAAAACTTGCCTTTCTTCGCGAATGCACCATTTTCCACACTTATAATGGCATTAACAATGCAATTTTCCCCCCCAAAAACCCTTTGTTTCTGGACTTTCGTTTTTGTAATCAAACTTTTTGGAAATGTCTTTCCACAATTAATTGTGTTTGCATCTCTTATATGTGGGGTGGGGCAAATTTCAAGCGAAATTCCAACAAAAACCTTCCTTTCTTCGCGAATGCATCATTGTCACACTTATAAGGCATTAACATGCCAATTTCAAACGTTTGTTTCTGGACTGCTTTTTTGTGATCAAATTTTTTGGAATGTCTTTCCACAATCGAGTTGTTGGTTGCATCCTTATAATGTTTGGCAATTTCAAGCGAAATCCCACAAACCCACCTTGCCTATCTTCGCGATTGCACCATTTCTCACACTTATATTGCAGTAACAAAATGCCATTTTCGAACGTTGTTCTGGAACTTTGGGCGTTTATTTGTGATCAACTTTTAAATATTTTCAAAATATCGAATTGTGGTTGCATCTTTATATGTAGGGCAAATTTTCAAAGAGGGGGGGGGGGGGTGGGGGGGGCGAAATTCCATCAAAAACTTGCCTTTCTTCGCGAATTCACCATTTTCACACTTATAATGCTTTATTTTTTTTATTTTTTTTATTTTTTTTATTTTTGCGTTTTTGTGATCAACTTTTGGAAATGTCTTTCCACAAATTGAATTGTGTTTGCATCTCTTATATGTAGGCAAAAAAATTTTTTTCAAGGCGAAATTCCACACAACCCTGCCTTTCTTCGCGAATGCAAGATTTTCACACTTATAATGCATTAACAATGCCATTTCAAACGATTGTTTTCTGGAACCTTCTTTTGCGTTTTTGTGATCAAACTTTTTGGATGTCTTTCCACAAATCGAATTGTTATTGCATCTCTTATATGTATAAGGGCAAATTTCAAGGCGAAATTCCAACAAAAACTTGGCCTTTCTTCGCGAATGCCCCTTTTTCACACTTATAATGCATTAACAATGCCATTTCAAACGTTGTTTTGGAACTTGCGTTTTTGTGATCAAACTTTTTTGAAATGTCTTTCCACAAATCGAATTGTGGTTGCATCTGGTATATGTGGGGCAAATTTCAAGGCGAAATTCCAACAAAAACTTGCCTTTCTTCGCGAATGCATCAGTTTCACACACTTATATTCATTAACAATGGGCCAATCCTATCAAACGTTTTGTTTCTAGGGTCTGGAGCTTTCGTTTTTGTGATCAAGCTTTTTTGGAATTCTTTCCACAATCGAATGTGGTGGCAGCTCTAATATGTTTTGGGCAACTTTCAAGGCGAAATCCCACCAAAAACTTGCCTTTCTTCGCGATTTGCAACCATTTTCACACTTATATGGCAGTACAATGCCAATTTCGAACGTTTGGTCTTGAATTTGCGTTTTTGTTATCAAACGTTTTTGAATATCTTTCCAAAAATCGAATTGTGGTTGCAATTCTCTTAATGTAGGGCAAATTTCAAAGCGAAATTCCAACAAAAACTTACCTTCCTTCTTCGCGAATGCAACCATTTTCATTCCACACTTATAATGCATTAACACTGTATCTGTTCAATCGTTTGTTCTGTAACTTGCAATTTTTGATCAAACTTTTGGGAAATGTTTTTTTTAAAACCACAAACAAATTTGGGTTGCATCTCTTATATGTGGGGCAAATTTCAAGCGAAATTCACAAAAACTTGCCTTTTCTTCTTCGCGATGCACCTTTTAACACTTATAATGCATTAACAATGCCAATTTCAAACGTTTTGTTCGGAACTTGCGTTTTTGTATCAAACTTTTTGGAAATGTCTTTCCACAATGAATTGTGGTTGCAATCTCTATATGTGGGGCCACTTTCAAGGCGAAATTCCAACACCAAACCTGCCTTTCTTCGCGAATGCATATTTTCACACTTATAGGCATTAACAAGGCCACTTTTATGTCAAACGATTGTTCTGGACTTTCGTTTTTGGTGATCAAACTTTTTGGAAATGTCCTTTCCACAAAATCGAAGTGTAGTTGCATCTCTCTTATATGTTGGGCAATTTCAGCGAAATTCCAAAAAAACTTGCCTTTTCTTCGCGAATGCACCATTTTTCCACACTTATAATCATGCATTACAATGCAATTTCAAACGTTTTGTTTGGAACTTGCTTTTTTGTAATCAAACTTTTTCGAATGTCTTTCACAAATTTAATTGTGGTTGCATCTCTTAATATGTGGGGCAAATTTCAAGGCGAGCTTCCACCAACTTTGCCTTTCTTCGGAATGCACCATTTTCCACCTTATAATGCATTAACAAGACAATTTCAAACGTTTTCTGAACTTGCTTTTTATGATCAAACTTTTTGGAATGTCTTCCACAAATCGAATTGTGGTTACATTTTTTATATGTGGGGCAAATTTCAAGCGAATTGCCAGCAGAAACTTGCCTTTCTTCCCGAACGGACGCAACCATTTTTCCCATATGCATTAACATGCAATTTCAAACGTTTGGCTGAACTTGGCGTTGTTTGTGATCAAATTTTTATGGAAATGTCTTTCCACAAATCGAGTTGTGGGTGCATCTCTTATATGTTTGGTCAAATTTCAAGGCGAATCCACCACAAAGCTTGCCGTGCTTTCCATGGCAACCATTTTCACACTTATATTGCAATAACAATGCCAATTTCGAACGTTTGTTTTCTGGAACTTGCGTTTTTTGTGATCAAACTTTTTGGAATATTTCCAAAAAAATCGAATTGTGGTTGCATCTCTTATAGTAGGGGCAAATTTCAAGCGAATTCCAACAAAACGCCTTTCTTGCTTCGCGAATGCACCATTTTCACACTTATCATGCATTACAATGATAAGTTCAACGTTGTTCGGACCTTGCCGGGTTTGTGATCAACTTTTTGGAATGTCTTTCCACAAATCACACACACACATTGTGGGTTGCATCTCCTTATATGTGGGTAAATTTTCAAGGCGAAATCCAACAAAAACTTGCCTTTCTTCGCGAGCACCATTTCCACACTTATATGCATTAACAATGCCAATTTCAAACGTTTTTTCTCTGGAACTTGCAATTTTGTGATCAAATTTTTGGCAATGTCTTTCCCACAAATCAAATTGTGGGTTGCATCTCTTCTATGTGGGGCAAATTCAATGCGAAATTTCAAAAAAAAAACTTGCCTTTCTTTCTTCTTTCTTTCGCGAATTCACCATTTTTCACACTTATATTTTTTTTTTTTTTTTAATTCAAACGTTTTTTTTCTGGAACTTGCGTTTTTTGGATCAAAATTTTTGGAAATTTCTTACACAAATGGAATTGTGGTTGCATCTCTTATATTTGGGCAAATTCAATGCGATTCCAAAAACCTTCCTTCTTTCGCGAAGCATCATTTCCACTTATAATGCATTACCAATGCCAATTTCAAACAGTTCTTATTCTTTGTATTAGTTTTAATATAAAGAAAAATTTTTTTGGAATGTCTTTCCACAAATCGAATTGTAGTTGCGTCCTCTTATATGTGGGCAAATTTCAATGGCGAAATTCCAACAAGATCTTGCCTTTCTTCGCGAACGCCCCATTTTCACACTTATTAAGCGCATACATGCCAATTTCAAACGTTGTTCGGAACTTGCGTTTTTTGTGATTGCAAACCTTTTTGGAATGTCCTTTCCACAAATCGAATTGGTGTTGCATCTCTTATATGTGGGGCAAATTCAAGGCGAAATTCCAACAAAAACTGCCTTTTCTTCCGAATCACATTTTCATCACACCTAGAATGCATTAACAATGCCAATTCAAATTTCAACCGTTTGTTTCTGGGATCTTGCGTTTTTGTAAATCAAACTTGTGGAAATGTCTTTCCCACAAATTGAATGTGGTTGGCAATCTCTTAATATGTGGGGCAAATTTCAAGGCGAACTTCCCACAAAAACCTTCTTTTCTTCGCGAATCATCATTTTCCCAATTTTCACCACTTAGAATGCATTAACAATGCTATTTCAACGTTTGTTCTGGAACTTGCGTTTTTTGTGATCAACTTTTTGGAATGTCTTTTCACAACTCGAATTGTGTTACTTTATATGTGGGGCAAATTTCAAGGCGGAATTCCAGCAGAAACTTGGCCTTTCCGTTCGCGAATGCCCATTCTCACACTTATAATGCCTTAACAAAGCCAATTTCAAACGTTTGGTTCTGGACTTGCGTTTTGTGATCAAATTTTTTGAAATGTCTTTCACAAATCGAGTTTGGTGGTTGCTCTCTTATATGTTTGGCCATTTCCAAGGCGAAA
>JAMKCH010075904.1:0-44871 GCA_023653785.1 Ophioderma brevispina
TTTTAGAGTACAACATAATTTTGTCAGGTAGTATGCACGTACCAAAGTTAAACCAGCTGATACTGATGATATTACTTTTCTAAGTTTGTTAAGATGCTTATTACATTCAATTTATCAAATTTTCAATGCAAAACTATAGCAATGTCTGTCCATGATGAGATTTTTTCAAATTTTCGCAACCTTAGAGCTTGGTTTGAAATTCTACATCTTTGACACCACCAAAAAGGGAAAAACAACTTCATTTTCCTCCATCTGTGATTGAAACTTTTGTGGATAGGAAGCCATGGCAACCAAATTTTTTATTAGATTTCAACACACTTGGCAAGAACACTTCACAATGAAAAAAAAATTCACTGCGCCTCATTTTTTATTTTTTTTACCTGTAGGCTTTCAAACCTTTAAATTTATCGAATGTTACGTCCGTGATAAATATTTTGAATTTTTTTTGTTTTCTATCTTAGGCCCCAAAAAATAATTTGTCTCAGTTCCAACCCTGGGAGTTGCATGAACATGGTGTACATTTCTTCCCCAAATAGATTAATAATCACAGCCAAGTCAACCCACATTTCTAACACCACAGCTGAATTTGCCTTTTTACCCTCTTCCCCACACATGCCACAATGGGTCTTACCTTATCACTAACACTTTATTTTTCTGCCACACTTATAAATTCGGAAACCCTTTGCATGTTTATTCTTAAGGTTTCTGTTAAGGTCAGAAAAAAGGTGTGTCCAGTGAGATGTCATTTTGCAGCAGGTCTTGTCTGGTGTAGTTTTGGGCCTGCGTCTGAATGACTGGTCGCTCTGCTGTGGAACTAGCTGTAGTACCACTCTAGCATTAAGTTGAAGTTGATTGTAGAAAAACGGATACTTCTAAAGAGTTTAAACTCGTCTCTCTGGGACCTAATTCTGGACATTTTCGATGTTTTAATAGAAAAGGACATACCTTGAAATCATTTCCTCTAGGGATTAATTTTGCCCGTCATATAGTTTTAAATGGACAAGGTTTATGCCCCAAAATGCTATTTTTTTATGGAAGAGCATTAATTACATCTACCAATTCTAACAAATACTTTTATTAATGTTATAAACGTGACCTCTCTGGGAACTGAATTTAGGACATTTTCAATGCTTATTGCAGTGTATAGACATAACTTACCTTAGATCAACTTAAGGTTCGTTCATACCTCGCTGCACTGTGTCGTGCAGTGCCGATATATCAACCACTTGCTGCAGCAACTCTACGTAACCTGCTGCGCTGCAGTTAAAATAATTTAACTAGGTTGAAGTACCGCATGCATATACTGGACGAGACCGTAATTCGAGCACTGCAACTTACCGCAAGGCACGTTGCAGTGTAGTAATGACGAACTTTGTCACACCTTCACCATCTCCAGTGATGACTAATATTGTGGCAGGGTTGGGGCCAGTTTTCCCATCTATATAACATGTCTAACCCCAAGTTACTTAATTCCTGCTAAAGCAGAGAGTGTGGGAGTTGGACAGCCTTTCCTGGTAGTTTTATTCCAGCTATCCCCACTTGTGAATGAAAAAAATCTAAGCTAGCTATGATCTGGATGGTGGCCAACTTTTGTAATGCCCCGTGTGTGCTGATAAACGCTCTTTGAAGAGGTCTCTGAATCAGTTTTGGTTTAATCCATGTAGTTTTGGATGATATCTGCTCTTTCATGTCTCTTTCCAGTGTGGTTAGATTGAAAGTCGTGTGATCGCTGCTCGTACGATAAATGTTGAGACTTGGTAGAATTTTTTGTTGCTCTAGCTTGGACCATTCTCAGCATTTTCTTGTCTTTTCCAGATAAGGGTTCCCTGCCTTAATTGCCATAATCGAGTGTCTCTTTCAGGCAAAATTTCTGTTGATCATTCCCAAATCTCGATTTCCTTTCTTTGCAGCAGCTGCCATTGGTTTGAGACCTCAATGATTTGTTTTTGGATGCCCAAGTCTTTCTCCTCGCCGTTTCTTTTAATGGTTTGTTGTTTTCCATTGTGTGATAAGAATGATGCCCATTGTGATATCCAAAGTGCAAAACATTTATCTGCAGTGTACTTCATTTGCCGGGTTTCTGCCCATTTCATGTAAGTGATCTCATATCATCTTGCCATTCATCTGATGTCTCATTATTTTTGGGTGACTCTGGGTGAGCTAGTTTGGTGTCATCTGCAAATTTGCTTATTGTTGCAGTTACGCTAATATCAGTCTCCATATCGTTCATAAGGAACCAGATGGTCCCAACACGATCCCTGCACCCGAACTTGTTTACTTTCTTCCACCCGGACTCCTTGAGTGACACCTTCTTTTTGCGGCCAGCCAGCCATGTTCGCTCCAAGTTTAGATTTTTTACCTTTCGAGTCCATGTGATTTGATTTTTGATACAGTCTTTGAGTGTGGTACGGTGGCGAAGGCCCTTTGCCATCTAGAATATATGGACAATCCAACTGGTGTGTCCACTATCTATGAGCTTTGTGATCACTTCCAAGTATTCTATGAGATTTTAGTGCAAGATTTCCCTTTCCTAAACCATGTTGCGACTCGCGTATTGGACTAAACTTGTCGAGGTGCTCTGTAATTGTATCTCTATAATGCCTTCTAATACTTTCCCTGCGACTTACGTCAGACTCTTGGGTCGTAGTTTGATGCTTTGGATCATGAACCTTTTTTGTAGCTCGGTCCGATTGGAGCGATATCCAGTCGGTTGTAACTATCTCCTTCTGGCAGGACTTATTGTTCAATACAGGCGAGTAGGCATGCACGTTCATCCAACATGTTTGAGGATAGATGGAGGGATTTCGTCTGGTCCTGCTGCTTGGAGGGGTCCAGCCCAGGTCAAAATTCCAGTTGATTCCCAGTTGAAAGTTGTTCCATTTTCCGTGACGGAACTAACTGGTTTCACTGTTTTTACTGTTGTAACTGGTCTTAACTGAGTTCACCTGTTAAGTAAAAACCTAGTTGAAAATTGTTCATTTTTCCGGTCACGGAATCTACTGATTCAACTGGATATTCAAACTGGGATCAACTGGATTTTCAACGGTTCCAGTTGAACGAAAAGCAGTTGTGCAGCTGGGGTCAACTGGAATTTGACCTGGAGTTTTTTAATTTAATCTTTGACAGCATTTGCACTGATTTCCATATCCTTTAAAGTTTCTCCTCATCCGTCCTTGCATATATGTCATCAGGACCTGGAACATTGAGGTTTCCTCTGCTGTGAACACAACAGAAGAAGTCCGTTTAGTGCTTCTGCAGTAGGTTGTCCTGGTGGTATTACACTGCCTGTGTCGGTGTTTAAGGGCCCTACTGTGGCCTTTTGACTTTTATTTAGACCTTACGTAGGCGTAGAATCTCTTTTGGGCATCCTTATGTTTTCTGCTAATTTCCTTTTCAAAATCTTCTTAGCCCATCTCACTTCTAGATTAGTCTCTCTCTGAAACCTTTTGTAGTGCTCTGATTTCGTTCAGTTGCTTTCTGATACCTCTTCCAAGCTCTTTGTTTCCTCCTCACTAGTTTTTGTGCTTTCTTTGAATACGGTCCTGTAATTTCTCCTTGGTGTAACACCAAGCTTCTCCAGTATTCTTGGTTTCCATTTCTTTGTCCCAATTATCTGTCTCAGTTTGGCTTAATTTTGTGATAGATTGGCGTTTCTGTAGTATTTTTTGGTTTGCTAGTCTTACTAACACTGGTTCAACGAGGTAAATTTAAGTCCCAACAGTTTGTGGTGCGCTTGAATAATGAACAACTAACAGTACTTCGTCCATTATATTAGGGTTTGAAGTGATAACTATAAGTCAATATTGGCTCCTGCATGTCCTGTCTTGTAGGCTGCGTTTAAACATGCTGTCCATAGATTGTCCATAACAACATCCAAAAGGCTTCAGTTATCCAGATTTCGCTTGCGGTGTCCTCCCATTGAAGTCACCAATGACCATTAACTTCTTCTCATCTTTGAGACTCCTTAGCACTGGTTAGGAGACTCATTTTGATCAGCAGTTTTGTATTGACTTCTGTATGCTATTCCTAGCAATAAATCTGCATCTCCACCTCACATACATCTTACCGCCAAAGGGCTTCTTCATACACAGCTAGGGACGGGTCTTCCCGCAACTTGGCTTTTTTAATTCTCTTTAGAATACATTAATAGATCTCCCATGAATCTTGTTTTTGTCCTGTCCAACCTTGTATCTGATACCTGGGAATTTGCAATTCAGTGTTTGATACCTCACTATGGAGCTACGTTTCAACAACCCCACGATGTCTGGCTTCTCGTCATATCGCATTGCATTGTCATCTCTCTTGTTGACAATACTTTGTGCATTACGAGTATCCATTTAAAGTTTCTTTGATTCTTATTCCATCTTCTTGTCTTGTGTTTGATTTAATCAAACCTAGAGTTGTTATACTCATGTTTTAGTGTCTATCAATCGTTCCTTTTCATTTAATTTCAGTCTTCCACCGGTTGGATACTCTCCGCCGTTGTTTTGAAGTGCTGCAGTCATTCCTTTTTGGCTGTAAGACCTCTTCATGGTTCCTTTCCATTGAAGATTTGTATCCTCCCAGCTGATAATAGGAGTAGAGTGCAATTGGTGCTTTGTAATTTTTTTTTTTTTTTTTTTTTTTGTACACGGTATTTTTACAGTTGAAATTGTAATATTCTAATTGACTGCTGACATGGTGAGGTGGTGGTTGTTGGATCTCGACAATTGTTTCCCTTTCCCTCTCACTATTTTGTTTTTTTCCCCATTTTTCCTTACGAAGTCTAAGTTCTTGTCGGAGCTCAGCTTCTTTTTCTCTGTTTCATATTTAAATCTGTCTTTAGATATACTCCTTTATAACCTCATCATTGTGTAGTTCTTTTACACTTGCAAGAGCTGTATGTATTGCTTTTTGTTTTCATTTGGCACTTTTACCACGGTTTGCCTTTATCCGTGGAATATGCAATGCTTGTTGTGAAAGAGGTCTTTCCCTGATTTTTGTTACGGCAATGTTGACATCTATCAAAACAAATTGTATAGGAAGAAACAAAAAATGAACCCGACCTGTGACGAAGTTGATATTGTCGTAATTGGGTATTCTATTATCTAGGCTTGAAATGAAGGAATTTGTGAAGAATTAGGCAGATGTGATCGATTTTGTAGCTGATCATTTTACCCCGTTCAGTTCCATCATTTTCTCTGATATGAAATCTTCATGAACACAATTTATGCGATTAATTCAAAAAACCAAACCCATCAACCTATATTTTAAGACCGTTTATCATACCTAGAATTATAAATTTAACCCATGCCCGTAGCCAGGAATTTTAATTCGGGGGGTTCGGATTTTGCCAGAAGCGACTTTTGCGTACCACCAAAAATGTTCGGGCTCGCTGCGCTCGCCGGTTGACCCAAAATTTTTTCACCGTCGTCTCCAAATTGTGAAGAGCGGGGGTGGGGGGGGGGTGGTTTTGAGGTAAGACACAAATTTCGTCGCAGCGTTGTGAAAACAACAGTATTACGACGGCAATCGTAATGCGATGGTTAACAGCTGCTTAGTCAATCATATACAATGCACAACACCCCACCCCAAAAAAACTTTTAATTGAATACACGGACCTTAAACACTGGCAGCGGACCTTCAACATCGTCAAGCGGACCTTTGTCATTTTTTTGTGGGTGGTCGCACCCCACGCACACCCTGGCTACGTCCCCCTGAGTTACCCTTGTAAAGCTTGTAAAGTGCAATTGTTTCTATCAAATCTTGGCATAAGCAAATGATGTTTTTATAGGAAAGTGAACTTGCAGGGTTCCGCCTTCGCGCGGACGGGGACATCCCCCCCCCCCCTCTCATAATCCCACCCCTTGCAGCTTAATTATACTGAAATTTTCTTTGAACACTTTTTACATGTACGTTAATTCAACAAAACTATTAACTATATATTCTTTTTCTTTTTTAATACCCGTTTATCATACCTGTAAACATTATAAGTTAAAACATGAACAAACTTCAAATTGTGTATGAAACGATCATTGTGCAGGGGTTCCGCGCTTGCGCGGGAGTCTGGGAAACCCCTCCACACCGCTTCCACGCGCCCTGGCTTACTTTGGATTCCATGGTACCATGGCTGCTTTGCAGCCGCAACTTCCATGTCAGTGTTGGGCGTTCCGCACCGCACATCTACTAATCCTCCACGTTCTCCTTCTCGCCACAGGAAATCTCACATCTCACCCTCATTCTCAGTCGCATACACCGTTCCAGTGAGGATAAGTAAAGAGTCTGATCGTCGTCCGTACTGTCTAAGAATAACGAGCGGCACAAGCTGCGCACGTGGCACCACCCCCCTGCCCTTGAGAGGGGCTGATCCGCCCCTACTTAGAATCATGAACGTAGTAATAATATTTCCGATTTCTTTGAAAGGTAACTTTTTTTGTCAATCACAACGATTTAAAACATTTTCCTTGCTCACTGTCGACACGCCAGTTATAATAATTATTTCCTGAAAGAACATTTCCAGCGCATTTAGAAAAGGAGTGAAATGAACAATTTCACCATCAACTACATTGGCAAAATCTTGATTGCCATGATAAATTGCATAGCTTCCGCGCTTCGCGCGGGGGGGGGGGGGTCACACACCCTCCCCCATCCTTCTAGCCATCTTAATCTTGGCACCCCCCCCCCCCTCTACCGGGCTGGATCCTCCCCTGGGCATCGACCATGGAGGGACTTTTTTTATCGTTACTGCTTGATAAAAAGGCTAACTGTAGATTTTTTTCAATTTCGCGAGTAAACGTGTGTAAACCATTGTTTGACGTGAACATGTAGGATATTCTCGAGGTAATTTTGTTTCATTCTACATCAAGTGGATATTTTTGGTTTGCCGTTGAGAGTTATGTCCAATTCAGTCGGGTTAAAAGCAATACACAAAGCTATTAACGTCAAAAGGAGTGTCGTTTGTCAAAAATGTTTACTCTTCACCTTGTCTTTTTGTATTTGTATATTGTTTTGACATTTTAAAATTGTCAACACCCCAATCAATTGTTCTAAAGGTCCCCAGGAAATGCAAAAGATTGATGTGTTTATTTTTGTTTTTTGTTGTTTTTTACGTTTAACGTTTTTTTTTTAAAAAACTTTGTTGTTTTTTTTGTCAGGCCCATGTTTGTTGTCAATGGATGTTCCGCACACAGATTTGGAATAGGTTTATCCATCTCATTTTTCCCTAGGACTTTACGACTCCATGGAACAGATAAACCTGTGAAATTAGCAACTTGGTGGCTTATGTGCCACTTTCAGCTTCCTACCGTTTCCCAAATGTATTCCCAGAAAAGTCCTTACAAGGGATATAGACCTATTAACATTTGATTCAGAGATTTCAGGGAGGATGACGGTCCTCATCTTCTAACACCTCATCAGACTTGGTTCTCTTAGCCTGAGCAGGCCCTATAGATCTGATTTTTTCATGCTGAGACTTATGGTTTCATGATTGCATGACTGCTTTTCATTTGTTACAAAGCCAAAAATTTTGGAAGTACACAGCTTGTGACCCATTAGCTACTCCACGGAAAAAGCAACAAACCGGATTGTATATGAAATTACACTGTATATGAAATTACACTGTAAACAATGCATAATTATTTACATGAAACCCTGGTAAGCAATACATGCGAACAAATTACCAGTACACGTTGCAGTATACTGTAAAAATTAATTTAATCAAAACACTTCAACTATAAATTATTCGGGTGAGTTATTGAAGATTTACTCAACACTTAAAATGGGATTTAACGAATTTTCACATAGGTTTATTTGCGGCCTGTATAACTTGGGGGCAAAAGTAGTACAGGGAACCTTTCCGTTTTTTGACATTGGTGGTCGGCCATGAGGGTGATTCGTAATGTAATGCAAAAGATTGATGACCGTCTGACATGCCCGCAATTTCAGTTATGACTCCGTTGTACTAGGGCAAAAGACTACGTTGTAGTCATTTTTGTTGTTGGTGTTTGTTTTTCTCGTTGTTTGTCAACACAAATTACCTACATTCTTTTTTCCATTATGAAAAAAACCAGAGCCTCAATGATGCGAAGCCTATCAAGTGAGGGTATTCAAAGAGGACAATGTTTTTGTGACAACCTTACTTTACGTACAATGGGAAATACCGTACTCTGACAAACAAATTAACTTGGTATAAAAATTTTTGGTAATTAAGAACACGGTAGTTCTCAAACCACAGCTCCCCCTCTTTAGTAGGATCACAAAATAGTAACATCATGATATTTGGGGTTAAAAGGTCATATAATGGTCAATGGTGTCATTCTCTGAACACCCCCCATGAGTCAGTGGCTTTTCTGATCAAGCTAGGCAGCAATTGGCTCAAGTTGTTTAGGCAGAAGAGAAACAAATTATATAGTTAACAAAACCTGCCAAAATTCCCCTTTAATTGGCACACATGAGCTTTGACACCAATCTCACTAATCTCACCATGGCCGATTTGAATGTTTTTCCACCGAAATATGCGAAACTGATATTTAGGCAATGCATACAATTGGGCAAAACTTATTTGACCATTAATAAATGGCACAACAAAAAAACCAAATGTTGGGGCCCTGGACCCCCCCCATACACTTAAGTGTTCCTTGGCCCAATCTGTGAACACCCTAATGACCCTTGGACCCAGGGTTCTTCTGGCCTAATTTGGTTGAAATTGGCTCAAGAGCTTGGGCAGGAGAGAAACAATTACAAAACTTTAAAATTTTAACCAAAATTACCGGACAGACATAAAGAACAAGCATTTATCTGTTTTAAAACACGATAAATAAATATGTCTAAAAAACATTACCTAAGTATTCACTCTTGCTATAAACGTTTATTCTGTTAACAAAAAGCTGAAGTGTGGTAACAAAGAGACACTTTTCAAAATTAGTTTAATTAGCTAAATATGCATGCCTGCATGCAAAACATGCATACCGCAACACACGCATGCATGCCTGCACACACACACATACAAATATACTTACATCATACGTACTACACACATGCATGCACACACATACAAATTTGTTTTCCTTGGGTTGCGCTGAGCACACATTTCTTCAATTGGTTAATTCTATTTTGGACATTTGTTTACAGCAACACACACACACATCCCGATACTTACACCCATTACATAAGTACAAAAACATAATACACACATACACACCCACACACATACAAACAGTTATTCTGTTAACAAAAAGATGAAAAAGCGGAAGTGGGAGGACAAAGGAGCACTTTTCAAAAGTAATTAGTTAATAGATCTAAAATGCATGCATGCATGCATACATGCATACACGAACCACGCATGCATGCATGCACACACCACACATACATTACATACTGTGTGACGGACTGAGGTTGGGCCTGGTTCTGTGCATCGGTTGATATTCCGTTCAATAGGCCTACAAAATTTTGTTGGGATAAGTTGAGATTAAAAGGCAAGTATTTTTGTATCTAAAGTTACGACTGGAGTCCTCGAGTCATTTATTTAATTTTTTGTTCATCTCGCACTTGAGCACACTATGTCTCACTTTAGCAAACATTTGGGCCTAGTTTAAATTATTTAAGCCATTTTGTGATCTCAGGATTACATTTTGGCCTATAGACTTTTTCAGGTACCTTGGCATGACCATAGGACTACTGTACATAAATGACCGTGCGCATTGTATCTTGGCCTTCTTCTTTTCATTCACTATTTGCTCACCTGATTTATGGGGTATGCCAAAAATTAGCCTATAGACTTACTTTTATGATATAAAGAACAGACAGAAGGTATTAGTATCCATGTTTTAACTACCCGATCTTCGCTGTTAATGTCATTAGAAACCCGCAGAAAAAATGGCGTATTTCACAATTTTACTTGTAGGTTAAATGAGCCGGATTTCTGTGATAGTGTTGCCAGGGTGTTAGACCGGTTAAGGGTAAAAACTATGAATCTAGTTATGTTAATCATTTGATCTAATTTGCAGTGATACGTTGGTAGGAAAACTGGCTGTGCCCAAAGAGAAAGTTATGATCCTTAGCTCCCGAGCTCGCGAGTGCTCCATTATTGTTTAAGACAATCAGAGACGTATAGGGTGTGTCGCGGTGACTTTATTGTGCTCATCTTCAGGCTCTCGAGCGAGCTGAGCTGAGCTCATAGCTCCCGAGCGAGCTTGAATCTGGGATCGGATATAAGGAAAACGCACGGTCACCCCGGGATTGAGCTTGTGGCCTGCCTCATGAGCAGGTTGCTGCGGCCGGCAGTGTGTATGATGAATTTATTGTGAAATTACTCTCGAATTCTTAATTAAGTTGCAATTTTAGGATTAATCTACTGAGTTTCATTATTAGTTAGGTAATGTGGTAACGGCAATATTTAGGTATGTTTTTTACTGTGTAGTCTGTCGGATCAGTAGCATGTGACGTTGGACAGTACTCACCGCACAGATTGCAAGCGGCATGATGCCTCCGAGGCCAGGCCCCGTGCACCACCATGGCCAAGCAATTAAAGCCTCTGACTTTTATTGTAATTTCAGAGAAGTGCTTTATTTAAGAAAATTATCTTATCCATTGTTGAATGTTTTGTGTTTCAAGAGCTTTCAGCGGAATTAGTATTCAATTCGTGTGTAAAACGTATCGCTTTTGTACGGCGTCTTGTGAGTTATGAAATTGGCCTGGAGGAAATTTGCCGTGAACAGCTGTTAGTGTTATCCCGGCGAGCACGATAGCATTTCATTTTTAATACTTTATTAATCATAATGTACTTGTAAAATGTAATCCATTTTCACAATTCCCATTTTTTTGTACTCTGCTTATCGGCTTCTTAGCCAGCTGTCCAGTGCAAGTGTACGCTGGACGTATGCCGAATCATGACTTACAGTTTAACTACATGACGGTGATGCATGCAGACTCAATATTCGTGCACATCATTGTGCTCTCGCATATCATGAGGTATAACCCAAAATTAAGGGGGCCCCCCCTTTGAGGCATCGTATGATCCTACACTTGCAACTTTCCCGAGGCTTAATCCGTTTTATTCGATTTCGTATCTGCTGTGTATCTTGATTCTGAACGAATGTAAGCGCGGAATAGATGCTGTTTTCCTCGCCGGTTTAGTGATTCAAAAATGGCGGGTAGTACGTGATTGCGTGGTACTTGCGTGAATGTACATTATCAGGAGTTATCTTTCAAAATCCCTCGTTCATCATTGTTCAGAATGTTCCTTTTTCCATATTATGTATGCTATTAGCATTATCTTGCCTTATTATAATAGGGAGAGTACAGAAAGTGGAAATATATAAGGAGTCGAAATGGATAACCTTGCCAGGGACGTGTCAAAAACTTACATTATGTACTAAATTTTATAAGGAGGGCCTTATCCCCTGTGTTTACTGCTAAATTATGGGTTTGGATTGATTATTTTTTTATATTTGATATGGACTTTGAGAGCACTGTTCCCCTACCCTCCCCCCTACCCCAGCCATTATCCAATCTCCTCCCCCGCTCTCTTTCTTCCTCCTCCCCCCCCTCTCACTTTTTCCCCATCCCCTCCACTCCCCTCTCTTTCATATCTCTCGGATCTCTTCCGCCTCTTTCACTTCTACTCCTCCACCCCTTATGCCTTATAACTCCCCGTTCTCCATTCTCTCTCCTCCCTCCCTCCGTCTCCCAACCCACCCCTGCACTTCAATAATGAGCCCATCACCCACCCGACCTCTCAATTTCATCCCACTTATTTTTAATATCCACCTTTTCCTTCCTCCCATCGTTAGGCCCATTCTCCCTACCCCGTACACAGTAAAAACACTCGAGTTAATTTTATCATAAATTAAATTATAACAAATACTCATAGAACTTGGCTATGAGACCATCTGACTGCGAGATCTGGAAACTTGGTAGCTAGGTGTAAACACTCGACAAGTTTATTTTGTACCAACCACATTCTACTTTAAATTGTCACAAATAAGAATCCAACTGCACAAAGAATGGCGATTAGTATATTGGTCATTGTTATCGTCTTAAGCGAGAAGACAGAGGTTCTTGTTTTTTAATCTTGATCTCTAGTATACATGGGTTTTTCTGTGGACTCCTTGACATCTGACAGGGATCAGTATCTAGTGTATGTATTGCGACCATGGCACCGAGTTATCCAATCAACGATAAGTATTTAAAGAAAATTCTTACTTCATCACCTTTACCAGTCTCACATCACTTGGATGTGATCCATTCTATGGTTAACAAACAACATCAATTATATGTCTTCCAATCTGGAAATGGGGTTTTGGGCTCGACTTTATATTTTCAAGTAATGTACACTTGTAACCATCCGCTAGTCCATGACAGGTCAAAGGTCACTAGTCTCACGATCGGCACTTATTGTTTCTTGACCTTGACTGCGATAAGCAAGCTAAATTAAGGCATCCCTAGATCCTGTTCAGTTCTTATAAGAATTTCTACATGAGAAATGGTACTATAATTCTCACTGCAAACTCTTAGATAAATTAAACATTTTTTTTATCTGAAATCTCTGCAATCCTTATAATCTAGTATACCACAGTCCAGTCTTTACGCCTCCGTTACATAGCTTACATGCACACGTACATACACACATGCATGCACACACTACAAATTGGTTCTTGGTCGTGCTCTGAGCAAAACGATTTGTTCAATTGTAATTTATTTTGACATTTGGTTACAACACACACACATACACACATGATGACACACCAAGCGATGTGCACAGGACAGGAATAGTTGAACACAAATACAAGAACAGACACATACACACATCACACACACGGGAAATTCAGACATTTATTTTAAAGTGAGAATAAAAATACAAGTTTACCTTCTGAGGAAATTAAACATTTTTTTAAATTACTCATGTACAGAAATGTAACATTATATTAATGCTAGAACAGATCATCTTAAACTACTATCTGCATATATTGCCAAATGTACAACGACCATAGGTACTGAGTGTTGTTACACCAAACCAGACATGGGATGTGTCTTGCCTTTAGCGGGACCTAGATAAACATGCCGCACACTGACAAACCAAACTACGGTCAAACATTAGACCGCAAAATTGCATCAAAGCGTAGCAATATTAATAAAAGTAGGACAAGGATGCTGCGGTGCAAAAAAAATGCCTACTAATTGTCCCTTGGAAATCAGGGCAAAAATACAAAAAAGTACCCCAAAAAACCAATTTGAACTCAAATTCAAAAATTTGTAACATGGAAAGCACCCAGCAATTTCAAAACTTGCATAACTGTGATTTTCACAAGATTGAACAAGATACAAAAGACAGGTTCGATTTCAGGGGCTTGCCCGTGACAGAAAATCTTCTACTTGTTGGGAAAAGCCTACGAGTGATAGGAGATACGCGTTATTAATTGTATCTAATGTCGTTCACTATTGCTGGACTTCACGCGGACACTAAAAATGTATTGATCAGATCAACAGAGGGCTTAATTTCGGTGTGACTGTGAGCGCCAGTTTTGTAAGGCGGTGGTAATACAGAAATCCCAAATAGACGTCGCCACTGGTTGACACGTACGTAAAAGTAAAATTCTGACGAAAAATTCGTATATGTTGTCAAGAAATGTTTTCTATTCCAAACCGTGTCGATGCTGAGAATCAACTCCAAAGAGATTTTTAAGTATATGAATAAACGGAAATGGAGAGGTCATAGCCAATGGTTGGTTATCCCGGGTAACACCCGTGCAACACCCATAGACAAACTGCCAGATCGGTAAATGAAATTTTGGTTTAAAGCTTTTTGCAAAGATAAGTGAAACAGAATGTGACTAGAATCATGAAATGCACTTTGATGAAGCTAGGTGTTGCCTTCCAGAGTAGGCCTTAGTGAGAAGACTGACTGGGGATATTGCTCCAGAGGGTCTGTGTGAGAAGACGACTTATGCTCCAGAGGGACTGCTTAGTGAGAAGAGTGATATATGCTCCAGAGACTGCTTAGTGAGAAGGATGATATATGCTCCAGAGTTGCTTAGTGAGAAGATGATTATGTTCCAGAGTCTCTAGTGAGAAAAGACTTGATTATGCTCCAGAGGAACTGCTTAGTGAGCGACTAATATATGTCCAGAGACTGCTTATGTGAGCAAGACTGATATATGTTCCAGAGTCTGCGTAGTGCAGAAGACTGATCTTGCTCGAGACGCTAGTGAGAAGACTATATATGCTCCAGGTCTGTTAGCGAGAAGGACTGATATGCTCCAGAGACTGCTTAGTGAGAAGAGAGATTGCCCAGAGTCTGCTTAGTGAGAAGATGATATATGCTCCAGAGATGCTAGTGAGAAGAATGATATATGCCTCCAGAGAATGCTTAGTGAGAAGACAGATATATGCTCCAGAGTCTGCATAGTGAGAAGACAGATATATGCTCCAGAGTCTGCATAGTGAGAAGACTGATATATGTTCCAGAGTCTGCTTGTGAGAAAGAAGATTATATGTCCAGAGTCTGCTTAGTGAGACGACGGATATATGTCCAGAGACACTGGCTAGCGAAGAAGAGTGATATATGCTCCAGAGACTGCTTAGCGAGAAGACTGATATATGCTCCAGAGACTGCTTAGTGGGACGACTGATATATGCTCAAGAGTCTGCTTAGTGAGAAGACTGATATATGCTCCAGAGTAGCTTATGGAAGATGATATATGTTCCAGCGTTGCTTAGTGAGACGACTGATATATGACTCAGAGACTGCTTAGCGAGGAAGACTGTAATGCTCCAGTAGACTGCTAGTGAGAAGACTGAGTATATGCTCCAGAGATGATTAGTGAGAAGACTGATATATGTTCCAGAGTCTGCGTAGTGAGAAGACTGATATATGCTACAGAGTCTGCTTAGTAGGAAGACTGTATATGCTCAGAGTCTGCTTAGGGAGAAGAATGATTATGTCCGAGAATTGCTTAGCGAGAAGACTGATATGCCTCCAATTTTCCCCCGAGTCGTTTAGTGAGACGATGATATGTGTCCAGAGTCTATTAGTGAGAAGATGTATGTGCTCCAGAGTTGCTTAGTGAGAAGAACTGATCTATGCAGTGGCTAACCAGCAGGGGGCCCTAGGAAGCCCACCCGCCAGCCCCCCCACTCCCCCCAAATGAACTGACCTTTTTTCGTACGGTGTTTATGGAGAAGGAACCAAAATTGCCTTTCAGAAAATGCCCGGCACCCCCTCGCCCCCCCCCCCCCATTTGCAAAGGTCTGGTTATGCATTGGGTATTAGAATACACGTCTTATAACTCATTGCACTGCATTGGCATAAGCTAAGAAGTTTTCATAGATGAGCGGCTTCATAATGTATGCCCTGTTCGAAGCTTATGGAGGACAAAAAGGTGTACTAGGGCATCACAGTCAGGTACGGGTTTTTGGATTTGGCCCAAATTATGTTTCATTGGCGCCATTTTGGTCCTGGAGCTAAATAATTGGAGAATATTCAGTTCAATTGGAATGCACATGTGTATATTAGCCCCATTTGTGATTAAAATATTATTTTATTTCTAAATTACTTGAGAAGCTCTGATTTCTCGTAGTGTATGGGCTATGTTGAGATATGCGACGGTGCTTTACAACTAGATAGATTGCACAAGCAGGAGAAAAATGGAATTCCCCAGATGGAAATTAGAAACTGAGTAAAACGGTTTATGCATTGAGATCAAAACAGGTTGCAAAATAGGTAATTTCCCATGATGTTATTATGTAAGATGGTGCATGTTAATTATGGGAGACACCATTGGTCAGCTAGTGCTGCATGATGCTGTGGTAATAATCTATTTTACGAATTGGGAACTTGTGAAAAATCTTATAGAAGGAGAGATTTGAGAAAAGACTGAGAGCCAGCAGCAGAGAGCAAGTAGCTAGAAGTTATAGCTCGTTTGATCATGCAATAATTGCCAGACCGTATAGTATATAGGCCAGGATTGTATATTTTAAATTGATGTGAGTGATGTGATGTAATCATTCTATGTCGTCTTTGAAGCAAAAGTGCTTGGGAATCATAATAGGATTCCAAATTGTGACAGATAGAAAATGTGGTGATTATAGTCTTGGACTCTGGTGATGGAAACCCACGATGCCCTGTTACTCTGCCAGAAATGGCACAACCTGCCACAGCAAATCAGAGGTGCAACATCCACAAAATTTTCAAGAAACGTTAAAAATCAGTGATAAAGGATTACTTCCAGAGAGACACATGCGAATTTCCAATGTTGCGAACGAGGCTGAGATATTAAATATTTGAGTGTTATATACATTTGTGGCATACTGCTCGAAATATAAACAATAACAATTGCGGATTTGACAATAATTATGCATAGGATTTCAATGTTACTCCTTTTTGAAACGATAGCATATTATGAACTTGCAAGAAGTATTTGTTGGAAGTCATTTGAAGTCATTTCAACAGAAGTCTGTTGATTTGAAGAAGGCTTGGTAGCCAGGTTGGTGGCGCTATTAACCTAACATTGTATATGGGCTCAGACGATGGTGGCCAAGACTTTCAATATGCAACTGATCACCAAACATCACTTTGACTTTGACAGCTGTACTCTGCAGCTCCTCGACCGTAGAGGTCAAACGCAGAGGTAGTGAGGGTGTAGATGTTAGTTAGGATGCTGGAGGGTTGTTCTTAGATACCTTTTTTTTTAGTTGTTTCTTGTTGAAATGGTCAGTTGTAGGGATATTGACAAGGGTTTCAGGTAGACAGTTCCAGGCGTTTATTGCACATGTCAAGCCCGTGCGTGAGTTCACATTGGTGCGTGTGTCTAGTATGTTTATTCTGAATATTTGCTGCTTTGTTTTGTAAATGCAATGGTGCCATGTGGTAAACGCATTCTAAATATATTTTGTATGTTTGCAAAGTAGTTGTAAAGCACCAACTCAAATGAGAAATACTAAACCTATAGGGCAATCCCGGGTTTCGCAATCCACCTGTGGGTCGCAAGTCACCTGGCTTGAAGGACCCGGCAGCAGCAATCGGACCCCACCAAGGTTTAAAGTCATCCCAAACGTTTACCCCATGTGACCTCGGGACTTGAGGACCCCTGATGACCTTTGATCACCTAACCAATACAAAACCGTTCTTCTTCATGAAGGTCTTCCCCCCATACAACGGTCACGCGGGGTGCAACAAAGTCAAAACAAAAAAAAAAAAAAAAATCCAAAAAAACATGGGGCAAACCCACCCACAAAGATTCAGGAACGTGCGACCTCGGTCTCCGAGAAATTAGACACGGTCGGGAGGACAGACAGACAGACAGACACCAGTATTAATAGAGAGATGATTAGACTAGAGGCCCGCTTCCTCTCCTTACCCAGTGATGTCTTACAAAATAAATGCCTCTTAAAGGCGACTCAGAGATTTCCGGATGAGGGAGCACTCAATTTCAAACAAACCGTCTTTGTATGTACCTAAGGCTTGTCCATATCTAACACAGCGAAGCCTCAACATCAAAGTCCTTCCATATAGAAAATCACATCTTGTTTTTAAATTTCGGATCTGGAATTTTTGTTTACACAGTATCTATGGTACTGAACTATACATAAATGTTTAATGCCTCCGACTACATCAAAACAACAAATCTGATTCATCTCAAACCTTGGAAATGAGCATTTTAGTTAGGTGATTATCTTTCTAGTTGACTATTTTTAATTAATATATAAAACAAGCGGTTCTCAAATCACAAGTGCCGCCTGCTTTCACTCCTATTTTATAACTTGACCTAAGATGACCTTTGACCCGTGTAAGTGACCCTTGACCTTGTTATCATATGAGTTTCCAAGTTGCAAGGGCGCCCAAATTGTTGCAATTGGACTTCAACTTTTAATATTATGCCAATTTGACGTTTTCAGCCCATTTTAAAACTTGACCTCATATGACCTTTGAACTTGGCAAGTGACCCTTGACCACATCATATGAAAATTCCCAAGGGGCATCTATGATCCAAGTTCTGAAACAATTGGGACTTTTACTTCCCAAATCTGTTTTAGCCTATTTTATAACTTGACCTCATATGACCTTTGACCTCATCACATGAAGGTTCCCAAGGTGCATTAATGATCCAAGTTCTGTAGCTATTGGACTTTTACTTCTCGAATGAAGCCAATTTGATGTTTTCAGCCTATTTTATAGCTTGACCTCATATGGCCTTTGACCTTGGTAACCCTTAACCTCATTATCCTATGAATGTTCCCATGGGGGATCCATGTCCCTATTTCTGACCTAAAATGGTGGTACGGGTATGTACCCAGTTTGTGCCTCTTCTGCAGTTCTTTAGATCTCCTTTTCAAGTATGCTTCAATTCTTAAGACCCTACTTTGCCACAAAATTCACAAATGCTAGCTCCAAGGCTAAAATTTGGGAAATTTGCGGGGGAAGAGGCAAACTCCAACATAACACAAAATTATACGGAGCCGTCTAACTCAAATGCCAAGAGATAAGCACTCCATTTATGAGCTTAGCTCAGCATTCACCGCCCAATGATTGACTAAAATTATTTCCCCATATTTTTCCTTCAATGTCTCAGGACTACTTTCGCAACTTGCTGCAGCTGAGGCAACTTTGTACCATATAGCCCAGAGATGCCAACATTTGAATTTTTAAAAAAGGGAGATTTTGCGAGGGAGCACTTGCGCGACCGAGCCCCTCACGGCCGGGGGTCCAGGGGCAATTCCCCGGTCGGGTCGAGGGGGCGAAGTCCCCAAAGCTCCTGCATTTCTATTGCTTTAAAGCACTTTGGAGCCCTTAAATACAGACATGCCAACTTGGAATACAGCTTTCAGTATTCCACAGACCAAAAATCAGTATTTTTGACCCAAGAAATGACATGAAAAGGTTAATGTAAAAGGCTAAACTTTAAAAGCTCATAACTTGAAAACTAAGCTTCCTATATACATATGGACTGCATCATGAGATAGAGCTCTTCAAAATACAGCTTTTCCAGAAAAAATGGACAGAGCTCCAACATTTTTTCAAATCTTTCAAATCTATGTTCTTTTATTGATTCTGAATAGATATTGCCCTCTTTCCTTAACTTTATTGTTCTTTATTTATTTATTTTCTTTCATTAAATATACGGAAAATAGGGAGATTTGCTAGCAAAATCGGGAGACGGGAGAACAAACGAAAAACCGGGAGTCTCCCGCGGAAAACGGGAGAGTTGGCATCTCTGATAGCCTTTGTTTAATACCGATTTTAATAGTCCGGGACTAAATCTCTGTAAGTGCTCTAGTTTTTGAGTTACCTGCACCCACCTACTAGAAAGTTGAAGCAATGTTTTTTCGTTAGAGCCTGTCAAGATACATTAGTTTTCGATAATACAAAAATCTGCAATGAGGGCAAAAGTTTTGCTACAGTTGATTTTATTATATCACTGTATGCCCCAATTGGGCGATTTTGGGGCCAATATTTTGGGGGTAGGGGTAACACTTTTGAGCATAATTTCAAAACCTGAATCCCAATGGTCCTTTAATTATTATCCTCTATAAATAGCAAATAGTTTTATAAGATTATGTGACTTTTAAATCTATATTTGGTTTAATTGGGTAGTTATAGCTATTTTAAGGTAATAAATGGCATTTTTGGGTCAAAAAATTTTGCTTTTTAAAATATGTTATCCATAACCTATACATGATGAATTGAGATAATTTTGTTTCCTGTAGAAGAAAACAATGTTGGTCAGTTTTTGGGAAAGTTTGAAAACCCACTTTTTGTTAGTTTTTTAGTAAATGGCTAATAAATTACGCATTTTTCCCAAAAATGCATAAAAATCATGATTTTTAGCATGTTGAAGAGTTACGGACCGATTAAACTAATTTTTCATGCCCCTTGATGGTACATAATGGCTCAGTTATTTTGGGGTTCGTTGTACATAACAAAGTACACATAAAGTCAGAAAATATGGATATCTTAATGGTTGCCATGGTAACCAGTGACCACTAGAGCTGTGAATGGCTACAGAAAATAGTTGTTAAGAACAATAATTTTGAAGTTATTTAAACCATATCATGTAAGCACATGGTGTGAATTAGTAAAATATTGAATACGAGAACGGTCATCAGAGCAATCGTTGCCATGAGAAACGCGCCCAAAGATGCATTTGGGATACATTTCGGTCATTATTTTGAAAGTAATATGTAATACACCATTCCAAAGTATTGAAATGGTAGGGGGTACTTGTCAAAATAAGTTGCAGAGCAAGATTGATGTCAAATTTTTTTTTATGGGGCAAATGTGCTTTTTTATTATAAATCTCGAATTTGGCACGTTTTAAAAAGTGAAATAGACGCTATAGTCTAATTTCACAAGTACAAGTTCAGGGAAATGAAGGGTTAACATGGTGAAACCTAACATGGTTCCAATTTGGTTGTAGGGTATATTCGTCTGGTTAACAAGTATTCCAAATATGCATAAGTTGGTCAGATAACGACTTGGGAGTTATGGTCAAATTAGCCAAAAAGTCCATTTCAATTTGTACAAGATACAAAAACGAGTAAAAGTTACTAAAACTTAAAAAGTGGAGCAAATTGTTCATCTAGACTAAAGACAAAGAAAAAGGAAACATTTTCATCATAGGTAGTTATCATGCTATGGGACCAAATAAGTCAGAAGACTATGTAAATCCAATGCACCTTTGAGTGACCATGGTGGACTCTATAGTGGCCCTTCCGATAAGCTTATACCCTATACCTCGGATACAGAAACATGTGTATGAGTCAAAATATTCTTTAGCTTTGCTATTATTGAATAAAAAGTGAACAAACTTTATTTTTGTTATGCTGCACAACCAGAAATTTGACTTGTGTGGCTATTTTTATCATTTTGACTCCATAATTCCAAAACCATACCGTAGAATGGGCAATTTTACCAATATGGCTGGAATCCTTAAACCTGCCTGGACAATTTGATGGTTTTAAGTAAATAAGATAGGAAGGCAATTGGAGATTTGCTCCTATTGTAACTTTGCATCTCCCCAACCGTCAAGCTAATATGGGACAAATTGGTCACCAATGCCAAATTCTTTTCACCATCCACTGTGCTAGTTAGCAATAAGAGAGTGTGTGGAGTGCCAAATCGTGTACCACGCATTTCAATACGGAATAAACCCCAAATTCGTTCTAACCTCGTCTTCATGGCAATTTCTTTCCCATTGAAAAAAATGTGTGGTACCCGATTCTGGCACTCCTCTATAATCATGAAAAGGGCACTTGCATGTGACGGGGCATTGAATGGATTTTTGAATTTTGTGCTACTTTGTAGCTCATTGTTAAGGTTAATTTAAAAAATGGACACGTTAAATATTTCTCCTGTGTTTGGTGTCTTTGAAAACTAACGTGACACTTCTTTGCCCTCCTGTACAATTTTTCACATGGTAATAAAGGGTCCACTTAGGTGCCCCAAACACAACTCAAAAGAACAATGACCGCTCTAAATAGCTGAGATGGCAGCTAACTCATGAGTCACGTACTTCCAGTTACATGCGGTTTATTCCGTTAACGTTGCCGAATTCGTAGCCTGTGGGCAGAATACTAAATTTTTTCCATAAAAGCAATTTTGATGTATCGATAACGGCGGAAAACGATGAACGGACCTTCTTTCAGTCACATAATAGTCAAGATTGAATTACATTCTTTCATATCACATGATAGTCAAGAACATTGTTTTAAACCATTTACAAATACGGTAAATATTCCATTGGAAACAGGTCAATTCGTCCCAAAACCAATTCGTCCCACCCAATTCGTCCAGGTACCGATTCGTCCAAGTACCAATTCGTCCAGGTACCAATTCGTCCCCATGGTACCAATTCGTCCCGGTGATACCAATTCGTCCCGATAAAACCATTTCCTCCTTTGTACATTTGTCCACGCCCACATGTTTATTAAAAATATTTGTTTTAAGTTACAATAATTTGCAAAAATAAATGCTGTTAATGGTTTATCCGTATGAAACGCAGAATATTTTATGTGTTAATCGATTGGTACACTGTAAGGGGAAACGTGTTAGTGCAGCGTATCTTCCCTAGCCTTTCAAGCAATGAGGTCTCGGGTTCGATTCCGCAGGGCTCGTTACTAAGGGGCTTTATTTGAATTGGTTTTCTCGATCCATACTAGTTCCCGGGCAGGTTTTCTCCGGGGACTCGGTTCCTCCTCTGCTAACCAAAAGAGAGTTCTATATAGATAGAGAGGCAAACGTTACGTCATCTTTAGAAATTCACCGTCTCGCCGTTTTGACGACCACAAAGAAAAAAACATAGAGTAACCAACAATAGGAAAGCAATGGCTGCCCCGCTTCTTCCACATAGGGGTGGTGCCCGCTTTGCATATAAACCACTAATCGGTAGTGATAAAATTAATGTATGTGTTAGAGGTGGCAAGGTGTATAATAGTGTACCTGGATATTGTGCTCAGATACTCTTTTTTCTCATAATGCAATGCGCGTTGGTGACAAGGTGTATTCATTGAGGCGGTTTATTTAAATTCAAGCGATGCTGTGTCATTTCAGTTGTTGTGTGGCCATGGGTAGGACAAAAATTTAAACCACCAATAGCACCCAACATCCACACAAACTGATATTTTGGCGGAAGTGTTTGTATCGAAATGACATTATGTGTGTATGACAAGCACCCAAACTGAAATTATTCGTGAATATCAAAAATGTCAGCGCCCAGCACGGACGACTGGGTTTTGAATGCGTTTCACCCCCTTGATATAGGAACCTATTTGATCAGCTTAGTTCGTTGAAGAAATCCTGACACCACCACAAGCATTACCGATGAATTGTGGATACTTGTGGAAACAATTTTTAATTGGGCCATCACACTCCTCACCCCTCATATGTATAATTAAGAAAGCCATAGTGTGATATTGAATTGATAAAAAGATTCCAGATGAGTTTGGAATGGTCAAATACATTGTAAATCGACTTACATTAGAAAAAAATACAAACACTTTGTTCGAGAACCGCCTTTGGTAGGAATATTGTCAACTAAATCCATGCCAAATTTGGAGCTTTATAGTCTGCCCGGTCACTTTGATTATGCTATAGCGCCAGCAGCCTTTAAAAGGACACTGGCACATTTGAAAATAGTGCCCCCTCAAGGATTGTGGTTTTAATCAATGAGTACGAGTCTATGTAATGTTACACATGTGTTGATTTAAAGTTATGGAAAACTTAAAAGTTAGCCTAACAAATTACCGGGGATCTTTTGTTTGGGTGGTGTTATTTTTTATGGTAAAATGATCTCTATTATTCCAAGCCTAGATTAGCATTGAGAGCCAAATTGAAGAAATTCATATTTTGTGAAAAATGGGCCAGTGCCGCTATATCGTTTAACATTTCTCAATGCCCTTTGCCTGTCACGTTCAATGCGTGTATCCCACAATTGGAAAAGATATTTGACATGTCTAATTATTTTTTTAAGAATAAATGTTATACAATGATTTTAACAGAATGTTCTTGATTGTGGGATTCATTCATTAAATTATTCCCATGCCCATGGTGTAGATGAGCAATCAGAACGAATATTTCTAAAAAGTCTCACAAACACCCTAACGAGCGGTGGTAAAGGGTGATTTTAAATAATGATTTTATGCAGTGATTCAACGGCACTCCAATCACTAGCAACCTGTGTATAATGAAATTTGTCAAATAGAAACAAAATAAAATGGTAATAACCTCAAACATATTCTAAGTTTGATTATGTCATATTGGGATTATAATTTTATAACGTCCCCCCAAAAAGGTTATATATCTTCTTGGTCACGACAGTGTCGACCTGAGTTTTTGTCAAATGAAGTTACAGTTGACTCATAAAGATTTCAAAATATTATTTTTTTGTGTAATAATGAAAAATAGTCAACTAAAACTAAAGATTTTAACCTAAAAATGCACAATTCCGAATTGATGATGAATCGATTTTTCGTTTTGATGCAGTAAACATTTATGTGGAGTCTTATGCCCATAGGATACTGTTATAACAAAAAATTCCGTATCCGGAATTTATAACACAGTTTTGATTTTCTATATGAAGGACTTCGATTTAAGCTTAGCAATTTCACACAGTGATGAGTGGATAAGCATTATGTATAAGCATTATGTACACGCAAAAACACGAGTTTTTTGGGAAATTGAGGCGCCCTCCTCATTAAATCTCTGAGTCGGCCTTAATGTTGATTCTTGGTTGCATTTATGTACTCTTTAATTGTACCCAAAAATAAAAGTGAATTATATCTCCAACCAAAATAGCCGCAGTCGAAACCCACCCATTTGTATAAAACGGTTTCACAAACAATTCGAATACGTATTCGTATAGCATTTCGTTTCCAAATATCGCAAAGCACACAGATAAATTGTGAACGAAACGTATTCGTTGGGAAAAACAGTTTATACTTCAGTGGATCAAAATCGATAATAGGTTCTATCAAGATTTAAGGCAATCGGTGAACCTTTCTATAATTCATGAGGGAATTTGTATTTGAATTTCAATTTAATTTTGTGTTTTTAATTATGTTAACTTGTACTTATTGAAAACCTACGGTCTGTGCGTCGTGAAAAAGAAGTTTTGTAGTTTTAAATTTGTTACAAATACACCAAATTTCTATCACTTTTTTAGGGGGGGGGCATAGTGACATAACCCTCGTATTCCAAAGGGGAGGGGTACCACCCAGGTAAACTTTCCCTCCGTGTACAAAAACGTTAAACCTTTCGTAAATCTTCCATATAATTATTGCACATCTTCTGATAATTTTGGCGAAACAAATGTGAAGGTATACGTCATCGCGTCACCGGGGTTAGCGTCGAAGTCAATTTGTGGAGAGTGGTTCTATTAACCTTTACTACCCATTATTGGAAAATGCAGCATTCTGATTGGTCAGTTTAATGAGCGATTAATGCATTTTCTTATCATGTATTTTCATTAATCAGCATACAAAATACACACAAATAAGGCATATTAACTTAAAACCTATACAAAAAACAAACAAAATAAAATCAAGTTGTTTGAGTTAATAGAATAGACATAAAGGTTGTTTGTAGGATCCTCTATGGGATCATAATGTTCCTTGGGCGGGAAAAAAAATAAAAATAATGGGCGCATTATTTAGGTTTTTCCGACTTCGGGCACATTATTCGCCTATAATGCTAATGCCTTACACTTTAGTATAGATTTTTCATTGTTTAAATATGGTGCACGGTATGGCTCTAAAAATTATATGTTGGTTAAAAACTAGTCATTGTTCCCATATTCATTTGGGCCAAAACCTGCATGAAAAGCCAATATTCCTACTTTTTATGCAAAATTTCATTTTTTTTCATTTTATACTCTGATGGAAAACTCTGATTACTCTGTGAAATGACAAAAATTTTGCAACTTGTGAACTTGACGTCATGTGGACCGCCAAGGTTTTGTTGGATCTGCAATCGAAAACCGGTGGACCAATGCTATCAAAATGGTACCAAAATCGACATCATTTATTGCTTTATATAATGAATTCTCGGAAGTGGTTACCAACCCCACACCCTTAGTTAAACAGTGTAAATAGGACTTGTAAAAACACATTATGAAAGTCTGATTTTCTTGATGTTAACTTGGATATTCGCCAAACTAAATACTTACTAATATATACATCATTAAATAAACTCGCCTTCAGGAACAAATTGATATTTTCTTTGGGAAGTGTTGTATAACAAGCGTTAGTGCCCAAATTGTTTAGATTAGGTTAGATTTATGAGATATACCATTGAGCTGTTAGTTCGTTTCAAGTTTGGTAATATTTTAAGGTGTTACATTACTTTAAAAGATAGGAACTTATATGTAATGAGAAATTGAAGAAAACGAGAAGATAGAAAAATATGTGGTATTAGTTGTAGAGACCACTTTTATCCTCCAAAAATCTTTAGGAGTTATGAAAATATTCAAGTTACATTTTAAATATTTTCGGAGCTCAATTTTACCAGTTCTAGCCAATATTTATTGTGTGTGGCAAAATGCATGTATTTATTAATTTTATATAATATGCCACTACAAATGTTTGTGTTCCTTCTAACCTATTTACTCCTGAAATTTATGTTTTTTTTCTGACAAAAATGAGTTAAAAACATATTGGCTACTACTAAAGATATTAATTTCCAAGGAGCCAAATTTGTAAGAGGGTGTAATTTTCTGAATTCGTTGTCATCGTGGTCATTCTGGTCTGCGCTATATTTTACAACCAACGATAATGCAACAGTGAAATTTACATTTTAACCGCTTATGGAAAGTCTTTTGTATACAAATTTGCCTTGTTTGTAACATCCGCAATCGCAATAGACATTGTCCTCGTCGTCGTCTTCATCATCAGACATCGTCATCATCGTCATCATCATCATCATCATCATCACTGCATCAGCATCATCATCATCGCTCAGTAGCATCATTAATCGTCGTCAAGCTCGATTTTCCTTATTTTATCGTTATTGCCACAATCATCACCGCCATCGTTATTCTTATCATCGGGGCATCATCGGCATCATCCATCATCATTTTAAAAAATAGTAAAAACACCGTAGCTAAAGTAATCTCACCATACCAACATTAGAAATCAACGGGTTTCAAGCAGTTGAGTACGTATTCGACTCCTTAGAACACAGCGAATCAAAAATTTTTGGGTTTTGACAACTGTCAAAAACACATTCATCAGGGCGTGGCCATTTTGAAATAATAAAACAGTTGTTTCCTCTTCTGGGTATTTTAATATTGTCGTCAGTTAGTTACCATTCCTGTCTTTAACATACCCCACTTACAGAGCCATTTCCCTTTAATTTTATTATAATTATAAACGCAGTCATAAGTACGCAAACGGTCAACGCCGTTTTCGTCCCCCCCTCAGAACTAGCATTTATGCTGATTCGACGCTATGCAGAACCCACGACGATATGAAAGCCATTTTGAAAAGAAGCCCTTTATTATGTGGTACTTATCATAGAAATCCTCATTAATGGGAATAGCACTGTACCAGCATTAAAACCACTTAGTGACCAAGGGGGTTCCTAGGACCCGCAATCTACATTTTTCCAGTTCCCGGTTTACGGCTACGATATGACATATTTTTTGTAATTGTGTAAATTTTTTAAACCCCACACTTTGTCCGCCAACGGGAGTTTAGTAAAAATATTAATCAACAAATAATTAATATTTCCCTGGTTAAAATATTTATATGTTCCATGTATTAAACAATAAGATAATTCAGTTTTAACCCTTTATATGCTATAGTGATCACTTTGACCTTGCCATACCTCCATCATGCCACTGTACAAACCAATGGAACAGTTACACGCAGGCAATGCCACCTACCAGAAATATATCATTTGTTTCATTATGGTATATTGGACCTTTAGAAACCTCATTAAAAAAACTTTTTATTGCACATACCAGTACATCTTTTGTGGAAACGAGGCCGTTCAAATGTTATGTCTTTTTTCTGAATTTTGAAATTGTTGTTGTCCAATTTTAAGGTGTCTTAATGGAATGCTAATTTCATTGCTAAATTGTTATTGTCTTATGACCCTTCATGTGATGTATAAATTCGATGCAAACATTCCTTCTATGGACACCTATGGAAAGTATTTGGCACAATTAATGAGAAAACCCTGGTTTTCAACCGAAAAAAAAAACTAAGTTTTTGAATCTGAAAAACAAGGGTTTTTGATAAAACCAAGTTATTGGCCGATAAATTGGTTTTTTTCGATCGAAAAAACAGTTTTTCGGAAAACCTTGCTTATCAAATTTGATAAACCTGGTTTTTCAAATCGAAAAACCAGGTTTCGATTCGAAAAGCAAGTGTTTGAAAAAATAGTTTACAGTCGAGAAAACCTGGTTTTTCGATCGAAAAAAACCAGCCTTTTCAAACGCCTTGCTATTGAATTTGAATAACCTAGTTTTTCGATTGAAAAACCAGGTTTATCGATTCGAAAAGATAGGTTTATGAGATAACCAGGTTTATCGCCATAAACCAGTTTTCAGCGAAAAACAGGTTTTTCGGCGAAAAAACTAGGTTTTTCTCTTTCATTGTGCAAAATAATTGCCCCAAGACGCCTCTGCGAGTGAAAACCCTTCGGTCACTTAAGTGTCAAACCAAATTTATCTGGGTGTGTTGCTATGGTAATATTTTTTTTGGTGACCGGTGTCATATTCAAATGTTTACTAAATGTCACACATATATGGTGTCAAAAACTATTAGTTATTGTCGTGACAACTCTTTTCATTCACACTCTAGTGGTCACTGGTTACAATGCCAACATTAAAATATTGCTATTTCTTGACTTTACGTGTACTTTATTACGTACAACAAACACCAAAATAAGTTTGAGCCATTTCGTGTCATCAAAATCACGAAAATAAGTTAAATCTTCCCGTAACTCTTCAGCATTCTAAAAATCACACCGTTTTCATGCATCTTTGGCTCGTTTCCATGGCAACATAAGTGTTCTGATGACCGGTACTCGATTCGAATGTTTACTAAATGTCACACATGTGCAGTTATGATATGGTGAAAGACTTCAAAAGTTATTGTCCTACAAACTATTTTTTCTTTAGCCAATTCACAGCTCTAGTGGAGTGTGTTACATGGCAACCATAAAATAATGCTATTTTTTGACTTTACCGACTTTAGTGTACTGTTATGTACAAAGAACATTAAAATAACTTCCATTCCTGTACTATCAAGGGGCACTAAAATAGTTGAATCGTCCCGTAACTCTTAACATGCTCTAAAAATCACGATTTAGATTTTGGGAAAAATTAGTAATTTTATTAGCCATTTACAAAAAAGTAACAATATTGGGGTTTCAAACTATCCCAAAAACTGACCAGCATTGTTATCTTCTAAAAAACAAAATTGGCTCAATTCACCATTTATATGTTATGGATAAACATATCTCGATAAGGGAACATACAAGAAATTGCTAAATTTTGCCCAAACATGCCAATTATTACAAAATTGTGTGGTTTAAAAGGCTCAACTACCCAATTATACCAAATCTAGATTTAAAATCACACAATCTTTAAAACTTTTTGTAATTTACTCAGGATAACAATTTTATAATCATTTGGGTTCAGATTTTGAGAGTGCGCTCGAAAAAAGTGTTACCCATACCCCCTAAAAAATGCTCAAAATTTGACATGGGACATACAGTGAAATAATAAAAAAGTTATATCAAATCCTTTTGCCTGATTTCATAAGTTTTTATTATCCAAACCATATGTATCTAGACAGGTTCTATCTAAAAAACATTACTTCAACTTTTCTAGTAGGTGAGTGCACTAGACCCCACCATCAGGGGTCAGTCCGGACTATAAAGGGAGATGGCCCTTTGATTTAAGTATATCAAATCCGTGGTTCTGGGGATGAGGCTATTAGCAATCAGGCCCAGGCATTAATCGTTCATTTGTGACACGGTAAATAAAAATAACAGGACAAAATGAAATCTCATTATGACCCATATTTATTAAAAAAACAGGCCCCATGTTGTTAGTTACAAAAACTATAACATTGTTATCTACAAATTATATATAAGTCCAGAGTATATACAACATATTTTGTTCTTCAAGAATTTTTCTCTTTTTCTCACATACAGTTCTCGTATGGAAAAATAAGTAGGAGATTGATATTTTTCCCCAACTCGTGAATGAATTAGTGCAGCCTTTAGTGATTTGATGAATTGGAGTCACTACGGACCAGCTTTAAGGGTTCACTAAAATGGCCACACCTGAATTTGGTTGAAGTATGAATTTTCCACATGACAACAAAGTGATGGTGCTGGTACGTTTTTCTAATTTTATTTTTTAAGGTGCGTGTTCCAATCATCTTTGGGACCCCCTGATTTACCGGAAGTAGTATCAATTTTGATAGCAGATGAAAGGCCGTTTTTTTTTCTCATTGCTTCTGAAAATTGAGCCTTACATCCCATTTCCATGTCCAAGATATAAACCAAAAACTGCCGTTTTAATGGTTAACCATCAATATTAAGCATATCATTGAATAGGGTTTTGCAATATGTATATTTGCTTCTACCATCCAAAACCGCAAGTTTGTTTCCCACAGTACTTGTGGGGCTATGTACCAGTGCAGGCTCTCACATCAAGTTAAGAACCCATTAGACATAAATCGGAACAAGCACTTTAAGGGAGGAGGTAATCAAGTCTGACATGGATGGCTTATATGATACCTCCTCCGTCTTCATTGCTCGTTTTAACTAATCTGTCCTATAATATTGCAATACAGATTGATTGATAAGCCCCAAAATTGTACCCTTTTTACAGGGGTAGAAGTTCGTCGCTGTGGTGCGAGAATCATGTTGATTCCCCCAACAATTTTTGCGGGAATCATAATTCACTACTGTATTAAGTTCTAAAGTTTTACTAGATTCAAATTGTTCACGCAATCAGTTTACGAGATCTTTGCGAGAATCGGATTCTCGCCGAAAGTCTAGCCCTGTTTTACCATTAAAAGATATATAATAACATCATCAATGTAAGTGACATGGATAATCCATACTTCAACCTGGACTACACAGGAAAGAACCCTTGTGGATATTTTTGCTCTTTACGGGGGGAAAAACTATCAAGAAAGTCAAAACCATATTTAAAGCCTCTGGCAGTCCTTGAACATTAATTAATTTACAGACGACTAATCAAATTACTAATGAACTCAGTGGTACAACTGAGCATTCCCTGCACTGTAATGATAAAAATAAAGAAAAAAGATAGTAAAATAGAAGTTCTTACTACCTCCCCACCTCTACAAGTACTCTATGTACGGTCTTTTGTTGTTTCCGACTACAGGGCTTAGTCACTACCCTCAGAATGATCAATCTGAAAGTGGCCCTGGTTCATCCCAACTGGCCCTGGTTCATTTAAAAATCCAGTTCCACTTTGTCTACATAGTGGCCCCTGGTCCAATCTATCTTATTTTCACCCTTGTCACTGGATGAATTTGTTGATTCCTTAAGGAAATTCCTATAGGATCCACAAACTTTTACCTCAACTGGAAAAATACAGAAATAATCCCAGATAGGCTGTCCAATTAAATTAACCTTGGGCAGTGACCAACGGAAAGATTGAAGCACATTTTAACAAACAAGTGTATGAAATTCAATGACCTCTAGAAGAGCTCTACATGACCTTTGACCTGCACTTGTATTTAACCACTATTCAACGCCCACATGCCTTTTATACATAGCCAAGTAGGACAGGGGATCTGTCATTCCAATAAAAAATTATGGCAAATTTTATCTATTAACGGCCTAAGTCCATTGGTACGTGCAATTGCAACATGACCCCTGACCTCAACTATATGACCTCTAACCTCAACTGCATGCCCATGGCAGTCTCTTAACTTCCGAGGTTTTATGGTTCTCAGGCATTGATAAGTTACTTGTGCATAATTATCAAAGTCAATTGAATGCAAAAAAAAAAGCCCAAAATGATTGACCTCAAATGACCTTTTCATCAATTTGTATCCTTTTTATATCCCCATGAAATAAAAACTTTATCTATAAAAGTAGGAACACCATCCACATTTGCAATAAGAATTTATGCTCAATTAAAAATGTGTACTACTTTCCTAACCGTCACACACACAGCAAATCTTCCAATGAAAAGCGATGAACTAAAAAAAAATGCCCCCCCCCCAAAAAAGGAGATTTTTCTTACTCTGTATTTTGCTAGAATCAATAGCATTTTACTCAATTTAGCAAAATCACAGCAAAGTACAGGTACACCCGTACTTCATTTATATTATCATTTCTATTTATAAAATACTCGCATTGTACATATTTATAATTGGTAAGTTTATATAATGTATAAACTTCACACTTCTTTAGTATTTTCATGCCCATGAAACAAAAGATTATGAACATTTCTCTAACTTCATACCTATATGGCCAATGACAAAAAGCTATTCCTCAATATACAGTACTTCTACATCTTTGCCAAAGATCCACGCCGTTTTCATCAAATATTTTGTCAAGAAAATATTTGGTTGGCATACAGTTAAAAGATGCAATAAATACAAACACAGTGTATATTAATTCCTGACACACACGCTGTTGCATTGATTTGATATTTATGCTACAATTTGCATTGATTAGTAGTTTTTCATATACAGTATCCCAAAAAAGTTACCCTAAGCCGAGCAGTTTTTGACTTTATGAGTAAATTTCAGAATGAAATGCCCAATAGGTTCTCATATTCACACCATATTCTGTCAGTGATTTTTTTTTTTTTTTTTTTAAATTTCAAGTTGTTTCACATTGTTAAAGCTATTGATTTAAAAACAAATTTGCATTTATAATTGTTTACCACGTAACAGAATGTGTTTACCCTTATCAAAATTTATACCACTAATGGTTCCCCATTATACATTAAATAACCCTTATTTTAAACACATGTGTTCAAATCCAATTAAATGTTCACAGATTGTGAAAAAATGAAAAATCCATTTCAAACATCAAAATGTAATACTTGTTAAAAAAATGTTGTCCCTTAAAAAGGTTTCCATAACCAAATTGTAAAAATTACTGAGGTATTACCATTTTGTTTGCTAGAATGTGATCTACATTGAAGTCCAAAAATGTTTTCCAAACACTTCTTTTCTTTTTTTTAGTCAGATTTCCTTTTTTTTTTTGCATTTTTTTGGGTCACCTTTCTTTTATTGGTCACTTTTTAAACAAAAACCCAAAAGGTCGATTGGAACAGTTACACCATAGATAATTATGCTGATTCACATACGTGCCAGTAGCTTCCTTAATCCATTTCAGTTTTACCCCGATTTCAGCATTCATTTCTGCCAATTTCAACTGCAAACTTTTGGGGGGGGGGGGGGGGGTGGTACCTTTCAACTTCAAATTTTACCTTTGTGTATGTTTTTACACAACCCACCCCCCTAGGAGAATTTTGGGATATGCAACGTTAATTCAAACTTTCTAGTATCTGAAACACTAAAGCTACACAACTAATAACAGTGAAAAACTTCATGCTCCAAACTCATCTTTACGAATTCAACTCTTGAAGTTTCTTACTTCCTTTTCCATTTTTTTTTGTTTCTCATTTCTTCATAAAAGCCTTTTGTCCATCTTCCACCTCTTTGGCCCTTTGGCCTCTTTGCCAGTTGAATAGGGCACTTGTTTTAAACCTGTACAAAGTTACTCATTATACCAAAACTAAAATATAAAAAGTAAAAAAAAAAAAAAAAAAAAAAAAAAAAAATCAGCCCATGTATTTAATCTAGTAACAAATTTTCCCCACAAATGTTTTGCAGAATTATACTAGTTAATAACAGGCTCTCCATTTGAATTTGCACACCCCTGGGAAGATTTGGGAGTTCAACAAGGGGAGCATGCATTCAAAATGGAACAGCAATGGGCAACTTCTCCTGAAAATAATACCCATTCCTGATTAAAGGTGCAACGAGAAGATTTTGAGTCAATATCTCGTGTCAGTGTATTTATTTCATATTAGAAAGACCTCATTATAATTTACCTTGTATTGGCTACAGAGATGCCTTGAAAAAACTGAACAAAAGGTGCTTTTATTTGCCACATATTTCAATAGAAAAACATAGGCGAATTAGTTTGCATACCTATACGAAATTAAGAAATTTCCCTTTTTTGTACCGAAGAAAATATTTCTCAGCTTGTCCTTTCAGGGTTGGGGTATTTTGATGGAAAACTTACATCAGGCAAAAATCAGAATTTTCACGATTTTTGGGACACCTGATATGTGAAATCTATTGTGGCCCTTTAAATCTTCCACAGAGGTTTGGAAGATGATTAGTATTCCAGTGGGGAACGACATTCCAATGGAATAGGCCATTGGAAAACTTCACTTAAAATCACAACTTCTTGGGAAGAATCGCGGTTAAAGACACAATCAGTCATTTTTTTTTCAAACATTCAAAGTGACCATTTTGTCTCTAAATCACTAGTGTTAGGTCACATGAACAACTTATTATTACTGTTCGTTATGAAAAGACCCTTTTAGCAATTTAAGGTGGTCTGAATAGCCATTTACGACTGTTTTTAGCATAAAAAAAAGGCGGGATCCAGACTTACATCAGTAAACAAGCATAAAAATCTAAATTCTTGACACCTTTGGCGTGTTAAGCTTAGCCACTCACGGCGTTCTTTGCTACAAAAATTTCCAATAAAACAATGCAAAAAAAAGGGCTTTGATGAAAAATAGGGGGCGTGATTTGTTTACATTTTGGAAAAAAATTGCTGAGAGCCTTAAGTATTGCATCCCTTTCCCATCTCGCCAATCATGTTAAAATAACATCACCATATCAAGGCCAGGTGATAGTTAAAGCATTTTCAGTTGGCACGCTTTATAAGTTGGCGAAAAATTTTTATCCACTTTGAAGTCCACATGACACTCAAAACATTTTGTAGGCCTCGCACATCACATGATGCATGATTCCAACTTTTATTTGGGCCAAAATAAAATAACTGCATTTTGTGTAGTTCTTGCAGTGTTAGCTGCTTCTGTAACTTGTTTGCTGTTAATGCTTTAAAATGCCAAACAAATCCAAAGAAAAAACACTGCCAAAATGATGCTAAATTCATCAGTAAATGGGGACTCACACAAGCTGCCATTGTTATTTGCATCACTGTATTGAAAGTATTCCTATTTAAATACTAGTACATGTACTATATTTTAATGTTTTTACTTTCACTTCTAATGGCAATCCAGGCATCATCGTCATGGACTGGCTTCACTGAAAAAAGCAATGGCATGTGAACACAACTTTTGCCGCCAAGCAATTACCACAACTGTTACAGGCGAAGTGCCATTGTCCCAGTTTGTTTTGTTTTGTTTTTTTGCTATGCGAAACTAAATTTATCTAACCTCAACTGGCACATTGATCATTTTCTCCCCACGGAGCATTTCACATCCTATACTGTAGTCTTTTCCCCTATGGGGGAGACCACAGGACGGTTCTTACCCCTTATACCATATATTTGAGATACTACCCAATGCTAACTATTACTATACGGAAATTTGGTACTGGAGGTATATTCAACAGGGACACCAACTAATATGGTATCTGAGTCTACAGCAAGATCCTGTAAACATCAGGGCAACACAACACATGAATGATCTAACATTTCTTGGTATCAAAATGGCAAATTTCAAAACCTTTATAAAAAAACAGGTTTAGCAAAGTTTTTGCCGAAAAATTCCACTTTGCAAACAAGGAATGACATACCTATCCAGCACCTTTCCTATAGTTGAGACTGGTATTCTGAAAGGAAGGCTAATGTCAGACCTGGGTTTAAACCAGGGTTAGTCATACATGAGTGGACCTTTTTTCTTTTCAGAATTACTGTGAAAAGTTAAATGCAACGGGTGAGAAATTCATCATGGATGGGGTGGAACAGCCCATCCATGAGGAATTGATCACCGTTAGAGCACATTTTGGAGGGAGAAGGTCCAATATGGTAGGAATCACCCTGGTTTAAACCCGGGTCTAAAGTAGGACTCCCTTTCAGACTACCACCTGAAAGTACTTCCCTATGAATGCCACCATGATCCTTTCTGAATAGAGCATTGTGATTGGTTCAAGCAGTCACGTGACAGACCCATACTTAAGAAATAAAGGTGATGCAGCTCCTTTATGGCGCGAATAATGTGTCCGCGGTCGGGAAAAAATAAATAATGGACGGGGCGTGATATGTAATGAGAAAATGCATCCGACCCTTATTGCAGGAATATGGGCCGTAAACTGGCAATCAGAAATGCAGATTTCCATAATGGGACAGCAGAGGTAATAGAATTGATGATAATGGGCCACAACTATTTTGATGTACAATGCTGGTATGATGTGTAATCAGCCTGCACACCTTTGAAACCCCTCACCTGCAATAATTGAATCTTTTATCTCGAATAGCACACAATATGCTTCCATACACACACACACCCTTTAGACAAATAGGCATGCCATGAAATATAAAATACCGTCATTCGGTATACCTGCCAGGTTAGGCGACTCAAATTAAACAAGGTGAGATGGGTACACGAAACATGGAATTCATTTGATTATACAAGTACAACCATGCACAATCATCTAACTGACTAATATGATATAATACATGACCGTGTTGGAGGGTAGAAAATGTTGCTAAAAAGGTAGAAAAATTGTGCAATCCTGCTCGATTTACAAATTGAAAATAATAATAATCTCTCTGTATTTTACAAAATTTACAAAGTTGAAGTTAAACCATTCAGACCAATAAGACAGGGCCATGAAACAATACTCTATACTCCATTTTCCTCGCGCCAGCGACATCAACACGTTCAGACAGCTGTTTATTTGCGCACCGCCTTTATACGCGAGCGTGCATATGGCCTTGCTTTGAATCAACGCTCACGATTTAGTGCTACGACTGTTGTATTACACACTGACGTTACTGACTCAAGAAAGTAAAAGCACTATACACGTAGTTCAGTCACTTATTGGCAGACCTCAAATTTTGCTAATCAACATTAAATAACTTATTATCTTGTACAATGCAATGTACAAGCTACCCGATGCATATGTAAATTTCCACATCAGTGCATAAAAGCCTGAAGTATTCTGTTTGTTACTGATCATACTATAGAATAAATTGTCATGCGAGAATTTAGACAAGTATCGGAAATCCGATCAACTCTTTGTCCAATGTTCACTTCGTTAGTCGGTGGTTTTTGAGACGGTACCCAGGTGAAGAATTTCCCAATAAAAACATCTCAATAACCACTGATAAGTCTTTGGCATGCCAAGTACATATTTAATCCTTTCCACCTTAGTAGATTCTGTATAGGTGAGGCCAAAAAAAAAGTTTGCCGTAACCCGTCTGACACTAAAAAACCTAGACTCAAAATTTTTCATGCAAATTAGCACAAAATAAAAAATAAATGGACCGAACCAAGATTTTCATTTCACAATATATTTGTTTCACCAAAAGAGACAAAAAACAAAAAATAAGAGGGATTTAATTACATAGAAATTTTAGAAATTAAAAAAAAAAAAACTTAATTATTGATTTTGAAGTTACATCTGAAATCATTAAAAAAAAAAATCCATCCCCGACCGACCCTAACATTTCCTCTGTGCGGCCAAAAAAACCAAACATTTAGGCATTATCCTCGGCCAAAAAAAAATTGTGGCCAGTACATTTAAGGTGTCGGTAAATTCACATCCATGCCCGTCCGTCTCCAAAATCCTGGTTATGCCAATGGGTACGTGGACTAATTTGAATAACATGCCAATTCCAACGATGGTAAAAAAAGTACATTTTTAAAATTTGAAAAAACATAAATGAAAATGTTGATCTTTGAGGGAGATAGTCAACTGCAGTGAAAAAAGCAAGTATTGTAATATCGCTTTTTTGTGCGAAACAGACATAATAACCTAAATGCAGAAATACTGTGCCAATTTCCTACATTGGGCCAAAAAGTTACAATTGACTTCACAGCTCCCCAAATAAGAGTTGTTTTTTCCCATACATTATGAGGAATAAAGCCCATAACATTGGCTTTTGGGATGCAACCCCTCAAGGAAAAACACCCCATTTTACAACATGACATCTTAGTACAAAGCACAGAAAGATAGATTGAACTACTTGCTTTGGAGTGCACCCCTTCAAGGGAAAACACCCCAATTTCACAACATGTCAAACTATTAGTAACATGAAAGATATGGATGAACGACTTTTGGGCCACGTTGGGCAAAGACCCCAAGTACTTCTTTTCCCTGCCTTTTGTGGTTAATTGATTACAAGTCAAACGTGTTCGTGGACACAAATATTTGAGCAATGATATGCATTATTATTACATACCTAATTAAAGGACGTACCATTAAGTTTCAAAAGTGAGCTGGTAGTTGCTATACGTTGGGCTCAGGGCTGGGGCCAAAATGGTTTAATGTTCCTTTTGAAGGGTAAAAAAATTAATGAAGAACTGAATTACCCAACTACCCAATGAATCTATCGGCACCTTAAGAAGGGGGAGAATGTTAACCACCGGGTGTCCAATTTTAAGGCACACAATAGTACTCTCTTTATAACATAGAATACATCATTTACAGTAAAATTTTGTACACATGTTGCAAGAACCTGAGTACAGTACCTTGCTGATAGACAATATATATCTCAGATGGTATAATAATAAATATACAGTATGTTCCTAAAATTGGCACAAAATTTTAAATACAAGGTCTAGACTTCTTCATCATGAGAGGAAAATCAAATACGTTTGGTGAATTTTCCTACTGTTATTTAAGAGGCACAATACCATGGTGTGTTCGATTTGACTAAGTTATTATAGTAGATTGGTGGCCGATTTGCCGTCTACTACTGCAATCGATCGCAAATTTCGATCAATCGCCTGCTCAGTGAAAAGCCTTGCGGCAGCGTTAATTGTAGTAAAAAAAATGTGACCCGCAATACTCTATATCAATTTCAGTATAGGGCGCTTGCACGGCAGGTCAATAGGTTACTTGGCCAGACCTGCCTCCAGATTAACCCAAGCATGCAGAGAATACAAAGGCATCCACTGTATGAGCCGAGAGGAAAAGGGGGGGAAGGGAGCGAGCACAGCACATTCGACTCGGTTGGTCAGTGAGTCCCATGGCTCTATCCAGTACACGACGCTAGCTTCTCATCACCTACTGTACCGCTACCTATAGGTCCCCCGTTCACTTTCCAATTAAACGTCTATCTTCTAAGTGTCTCCACGCGGGTATGCTTGAAAGTTCCTTTTCGCGGCGATGCATTTAAATAGAGCTCCGGCATATTACCTCGTTACGGTGAACAGGTGCATGTATTGTATTCTCGGCATGCTTGGTTGTTTGGAGGCAGGTATGGAACACAAACCGGATAACCTATGGGACCTGCCGTTGCACAAGAGCCCTTAACCGTAAATTGATATAGAGTATTGCGGGCACAACTACAAGTAACGCTGCCGCAGGCAGCTTTTCACAATGAGCAGGCGATTGGATCGAAATTTGCGAGTCGATTGAGGATGTAGACTGTCAAATCGGGCGCACCAAAATCAATTTAAGACTTAGTAAAATCTGAACACACACAGGGCTATTTTGCCTCTTAAAATAAACAGTTATGAAAAGTAAAGACCAAAACGTATTTGATTTTCCTCTCATGCATGAAGAAAGTCTAGAATTGATATTTAAAATTTGGTGCCTATTTAGGAACAAATATGTATATTTATTTAAATGTATACCATCTGAGATCTATATTGTCTAATAGCAAGGGTACGGTACTAATTATGCGCACATGTGTACAAATTACTGTAAATGATGTATTTATGTTATAAAGAGAGTACTATTGTGTGCCTTAAAATTGGACACCGGCGTGTTAACATTCTATTAAGGTGCCGCTAGATTCAGGGTAGTTGGGTCATTCAGTCTTTCATAATTTTGTTACCTTCAGCAAGACATTAAAACATTTCCCAGCCCTAGCCCACAGTATATCAAAATACCAAGTCCACTTGAAACTTAATGGGTACGTCCTTTTTAATTAGGGTAGGTATATAATGCCATATCAGGCTCAATATTGTCCACGAATCAAGTTGAACTTGTATCAATGAACACAAAAGGAAAGGGAACAAAAAAGACAGTTAATTTGGGTCTTGCCCAACTTGGCCCAAAAGTAGTTCAATAATATCTTCATTTTTATAATAAAAGAGTTTGATGTTGTGAAATTGGGTTGTTTTTCCTGAAAACAAAAGGGGGGTGCACTCCAAAAGCCAAATAGTAGTTCACATAATACTTTATGTGCATTTTACTAGATTTTTCATGTTGTTAAAATTGGGTGTTTTTCCTGAGGGGCGTTGGCATCCCAAAAAGCCAAAGTATGTGCTTGATTCTACATAATGTATGGGGAAAAAAAAACAAGAACTCTTATGTGAGGGAGATGTGAAGTTCATTGTAACTCTTTGGGCCCAAAGGTAGGAAAGTGGCACAGGTATTTATGCAGTAGGGTTTATGTCTCTTGTGAGCACAAAAAAAGCGATAGACAATACTGCTTTTCACTGCAGTTGACTATCGTCCCTCAAAGAATCAAATTTTTTCGTTATTTTTTCAAAGAAAATTTTAAAAATTGGACTTTTTTTACCATATTTGGAATTGGCACATGTATTCAAATGAGGCCACGTACCCAGCTGGCATAAGCCAGGATTTGGGAGACGGAGCGAGGGGGCATGGATGTGCAGGTACGACACCTGTAAATGTTACTGGCAAATTTTTTTGGCGAGCACGATAAGGCCTAAATGTTTGGTTTTTTGCCGCAAAAGAGGAAAACTTTAGGGTCGGTCGGGGATGGATTTTTTTTTAAATGGAAATGTTACTGTAACTTTAAAAATCAATAATTAAGTGTTTTCAGGGAAATAGCAAAGATTCCATTCTTACATGTTTATTTTTGTTTTTGTCGCTTTTGTGTGAAAAGAAATTAGTTGTGAATGAAAAATCTTGGTTCGGTCGGCATTTATTTTGTATTTTGTGCTAATTTGCATGAAAAATTTTGAGTCTTAGGCTTTTTAGATGTCCAGACGGGTACGGCAAATTTTTTTTTTGCCTCACCATACAGCAAGCTACTAAGGTGGAAAGGATTAAATATGGAATTGGCATGCCAAGACTTATAGGGGTTAATTGAGTGTTTTTATTGGAAATTCTTCACATGCGGTACTGTTCTCAAAAAACCACTGACTAGACAGAAACGTGAACATGGAACACAAGTGATCAGGATTTCCGATAGTGTCTAATATTCTCGCATGACAATTGTATTCTATAGTCATGATCAGTAAACAAGACAGAATACTTCAGGCTGTATGCACTGATTTGGAAATTACAATTGACATACGGGTTAGCTGTACATTGCATATTGTACAAGATACATAAGTATTTAATGTTGATTAGCAAAATTGAGGTCTGCCATAAGTGAATGAAACTGACGTGTATATGCTTTTCCCTTAATGGAGACAGTGACGTCAGTGTGTAATGCAAAGTAGTAGCAATAACTCGGAGCGTGGATTCAAGCAAGGCATAGCACGATGCGTATAAAGGAGCGCGTGCGAAATATAAACGCTGTATCCTGAAGTGTTGATGTTCGTGGCCCGAGGAGGAAAATGGAGTATAGAGTATTGTTTCATGGCCCTGTCTTATTGGTCCAGATGGTTAATGCATTTGTAAATGTTGTAAAACAGAGAGATGATTTTCTTTTAATTTGTATAATAGACAGGGACTGGCACAATATTAACCTTTTGTAGAACATTTCTAAACGCCATACAGGGCATGTATAATGATATTAATATTAGGCAGTTTAGATGATTTGCGCATTGGTATGTAATTGTAATATGAACAAATGAATTCCATGTTTCGTTGTTACCCATACTAAAACATTGTTATTATTTGAAGCAGCATAGAACCCTTGGCAGGTATACAAGAATGATCTGTATTTTATATTTTACATACATGGTATTTGTAGGAAGGGTGTGTGTGTATGGAAGCATATTGTGTGCTATTCGAGATAAAAAGATTCAATTATGCAGGTGGGAAGGGGGGTTCAAAGTGTGCAGATGATTAAACACATCATCCCACATGTACATCACCACGAAGTCAGTGGCCCATTATCCATCAATTCTATTTACCTCTGCTGCCATTATTGAAAAGCTTGCATTCTGATGGCCAGGTTTACGGCCCATTATTCTGCACTTAAGGGTCGCGAATGCATTTTCATTATATCACGCCTCGTCCATTATTAGTTTTGTCCCGACCTCGGACTCATTATTCGCCCATAAAGGCTACGCCATCAACCTTTATTTCTTAGTAATGGTCTGTCACGGACATGCTTGAAACAAGCACAATGCCTCTATTCAGAAAGGACATCATCGGTGCATTTCATAGGAAAAGTTACTTTCAGGCTGGCTATCTGAAAGGAGACTACTTTAGACCCGGGTTTAATTTAAACCCCCAGGGGTAGTCCTAAAGCACGTGGACCTCTCTTCCAAAAATGTGCTCCAAGGGTGATAAAGTTCATCATGGATGGGTGGAAAGGCCCATCAATGAGGAATTCTCACCCTGTGCATTTAACTTTCACAGTATTCTGAAAGAAAAAGGTCCACTCATGGAGGACTAACCTGGTTAAACCCAGGTCTGACATTAGTCTTACCTTTTCAGAATTACCAGTCTCAGACTATAGGGAAAGGTGCTGGATAGGTATGTCATTCCTTGTTTTGCAAAGTGGAAATTTTCTGCAAACTTTGCTTGACTAAACGAGTTTGTATAACGGTTTTTGAATTTGCCATTTTGATAGCACATGAAAGTTATATCATTCATGTGTGGTTGCCTGGATGTGTCAATGGATCTTGCTGTAGACTTCAGATACCCTATTAGGTGGTGTCTGTTGAATATAACTATAAGTACCAAATTCTCAGTATATTACATGTTAGTCTGCGGTAGTATCTCAATATAGGGGAGGAAGTAGAGAAACCGTTCCTGTGGTCTCCCCGAGGGGAAAAGACTACAGTATAGGATTAGTGAAATGCTCCGTGGAGGGAGAAAGAAAATGATATAAATGTGCGAGGTTTGGTGATAATTAGTTCTCATCGCAACAAAACAAAAACAAAAACAAAACTGGGAAACAATGGCACCTCGCCGGGACAGTTGTGTAATGCTTTTGGCGCAAAAGTTGTGTTCACATTTGCCATGCTTGTTTCAGTTGAAGCCAGGTCCATGACGATATGCTGGAGTGCCAGTTAGAGTGATGAAAGGAACAAACATAATGGTGATCCACTTAATAGGAATAATTTCAATACAGTGATGCAAAGAACAATGGCAGCTTGTGTGAGTCCCCATTTACTGATGATGATTTCGCATCATTTTGCAGTTTGTTCTTTGGATTTTTTTGGAATTTTTAGCATGTGTGTAACAAGAAAAAAAGTTACGAAGAAGCAAGCTACAAGCACTGCAAGAACTACACAAAACAAAAAGCAGTTAGGTTTATTTTGGCAAAATCAAAGTTGGAATCATGCATCATGTGATGTGCGAGGCCTACAAAAATGTTGTTGAGGTCATTGTGTGGACTTCCAAAGTGGTAAAAAATTTGTCCCCACTAAAATCGTGCCAACTGAAAAATGCTGAAATATCACCTGGCCTTGATATGGTGATGTGAAAATTTTTAAACATGATTGGCGATATGGGAAAGGGATGCAAGACTTAAAGGCACTATCAGCAATTTTTTCCAAAATGTAAACAAATCACGCCCCCTATTTTTCATCAAAGCCCTTTTTTTGCATTGTTGTATTGGAAATTTTTGTAGCAAAGAACCCTGTGAGTGGCTAAGCTTAACACGCCAAAGTTGTCAAGAAATTATGATTTTTATGCTTTGTTTACTGATGTAAGTCTGGATCCGCCTTTTTTTTAGGGCTAAAAACAGTCGTAAATGGCATATTCAAGACCACCTTAAATTGCTAAAAGTGTTCTTTTCATAAAGAACAGTAATATAAGTTGTCGATGTGACCTAACACTAGTGATTTAGAGACAAAATGGGCACTTTGAATTTGAAAAAAAATGACTGATTGTGGCTTTAACCGCGAGTCTTCCACAAGAAGTTGTGATTTTAAGTGAAGTTTTCCAATGGCCTATTCCATGTGGAATGTCTGTTCCCCCACTGGAATAATTAATCAATCTTCCAAACCTCTGTGGAAGATTTAAAGGTGCAACAAGAGATTTCACATATCAGGTGTCCCAAAAAATATCGAAAATTCTGATTTTTGCCCTGATGTAAAGTTTTCCATCAAAAATACCCCAACCTGAAAGGACTAAGCTGTGAAATATTTCTTCGGTACAAAAAAAGGGAAATTTCTAATTTCGTATAGGAGCAAATACTAAATTCAGCCTATGTTTTATATTGAAATATGGCAAATAAAAAGCACCTTTTGTTTTCAGTTTCAAGGCATTTCTGTAGCCAAATACAAGGTAAGAATTATAATGAGGTCTATTCTATATGAAATAACTACAAATGACACGATATATGTGACTCAAAATCTCTCGTTGCACCTTTAATCAGAGAATGGGTATTAGTTTCAGGAGAAGTTGCCCAAATGGCTATTCCATTTGATATGCATGCTCCCCTTGTTGAAAACTTCCCTAAATCTTCCCCAGGGGGTGTGCAAATTGCAAATGGAAGAGCCTGTTATTAACTAGTATAATTCTGCAAAAAAAATTGTCTGGGAAAATTTGTTACTAGAGTAAATACATGGCTGATTTAGGTTGAGGGTTGTACAGGTGTACATGCTATTCAAAATGGCCAAAGAGGCCAAAGGGCCAAAGAGGTGGAGATGGACAAAAGTACTTTTATGAAGAAATGAGAAACAAAAAAAAAATGGAAAAGTAAGAAACTTCAAGAGTTGATTCTTAAGATGAGTTGGAGCATGAAGTTTTCACTGTTATTAGTTGTGTAGCTTTAGTGTTTCAGATACTAGACAAGTTGAATTAAAGTGCATATCCCAAAAATTCTCCTCGGGGTGTTGATTGTGTAAAACTACCAAAGGTAAAATTTGCAGTTGAAATGGCAGAAATGAAATGCTGAAATCGGTAAACTAAATTGGATTAAGAAAGCTACTTGCACGGCTATGTGAAATCACATAATTATCCTATGTAACTGTTCCAATCGACCTTTTGGGTTTTGTGTTAAAAAAGTGACCAATAAAAGAAAGGTGACCCAAAAAATGCAAAAAAAAAGGAAATCTGACTTAAAAAAAAGAAAGAATTGTTCTGAGAACATTTTTGGACTTTTCAATGTAGATTACATTCTAGCAACAA
>JAMKCH010075905.1:0-20709 GCA_023653785.1 Ophioderma brevispina
TAAGTTACGTATTGGTTTGTAATCGATATTGATATAAAAATGCAAAATTGTTGATTAATTGTAGTCATGCAAGGGGAAACGCTTCGCAGAAGAAGGGTGTATGATATGGAACTTTATTAGGCACCTTTCACGAGAGAGGGGTCCAGTAGTTTGGCCTATGTAGGAAAAACACATTTTCAGTTTATAATACTGTTTGGCACTTTATCAGTGTTTTACCTATTTAAACTCATGATATTCACAAAAGCAAAAATCTGATAGAACTTTGAGTTGCATGCAATAAGTAGTTTAAAGATTAATGAGACTTTTTGAGAGGTGAATGGTTAAACTTTTTGATGGACACACTTTTCCCATTTTGTCCATCAAATGTAACATTCGCCTGAAAAACAGTATTTGTTGTAAAAATTTACATGAAAACAGGAGTAGTTTGAAAAACTGTCTTGATATGAATAAGTGACTAAATACATAACACATTTATCAAAAAATCAAATCCTCTCCCAAAAGTAGGTAAAAATATCATGTGTGGTGCTAATGTTACTTTTGATGGACATATTGATGTCCATCAAAATATATACCGTTGGGCAGTAAGAAAAAGGGGATCTTAGGTTAAAAAAGTACATAAGTTTTGTCCAATTTACTTTGGAGTGTGTCTGGCTCAGCAATCTTCCAATTAAAACTGTAAGTAAAATGCCCCCAAATTACACCTGATACTTGAAATTAAACTTTAAGTAAAATCGGGAAGATTTGGACCCCTCTATCGTAAAACATTGCCTTCTTAAATTTCAAATATTTTGGCGTGATTTTGACATCAGTGAATTTATGATAATATTTTTTCCCATTTTTTTCTAATAAACAAAATAAACATTCACGTAATGTTTTATCGTTGATTGGCACAAATTTTGCTCGAACCCGTTTTGGTTTCTCGGCAGGTTGTAATTTTGGGCGAACTTCAGGCGAACCGGTTCTCGGGTTCTCGTCGAATTTCCGGCCCTGATCAACTCTCTCGCTTACAGTTTCAATAAGCAAAAGAGCTGAAGTTATGGGAATAAATACCCTCGAGCCATAGTAACAAAATACCACATTAGAATAACCATAGTTCGGATTTTGACTTGTGAGAAGTTCAAACAAAGGACAACAATGAAAATGAGTAGAAGCAACTCGTGTTGGAGTGAAGTGATGTTTACCTTTTAGGGAGTCCATGCAATTTTCACTCGTTTTTATTAGAGAAACCTGATTCACATAGTGGTCGATCGAGTACCATGTACCAAGCCCACGTTGACCACATTTAACATGCGACCAAATATGAGCCACTGGAAGATGCCTCCTTTTACTTATCTTACAGTTTTACCAGCAGTGTTCGAGTGGGAGTAATAGCCTTTTAAAGTGGCTTCTGATGCAGTTACTGCATTGTATTTTTAACGTAACTGCCAAAAAAACCTGCCAATAAAGTTCGAAAAAACACGCAACATGCACATTGATCAAAGCTTGGTCGTGAGTTGTCGCTTACTCAATTGAGTTCACCAGGTCATAAATGTTATCCGGTCGGCGTTTGCGGCTACAAAAAAAGGGTTTTTTTTTGGGTGCTCTGTTGCTTGAAATTGCGCAATATGCCTACAATTGCCATCGATACCAATCGGTGATTGATGAGGACGTCTTGGTGTTCTGATTTTAGGCGTTCGCTATTGTTTGTTGGTGGTCGTTTTATTTTAATGTTTGAAAGCTATCTGTTTCAGGGGTATGGCCTATATGTGGCTATGAGTTTTCGGAAAAAAACATTATCTAGGTTATACCAATGTCTGTAAATGTTGTTTTGAAATATGCGGATTTAGATAGCACGTACGGGAAAAAAAACTCGCCCCAAAGCAAAGGGTTATTTGGGTGGAAGCACATTGCATTCACACCGCGGCCATTTCACCAATTATTGTCACAATAAAATAGGCCACCATTTCCCATATTTTTGCAAAACGTAGCTTCACCCTATAGTTTGAGTAAATAATTCTGGCCCTGGCGTTGACCTTGTTGCGTGAACTGCGTTCTATGGGCAATCCAAGTGTTGCGCCGTTTTGGCGGGGGGAAGCGGCGTATACACCTAGTTTAACTGGCACCAAGGAAAAAAATTATTACCCCTCCCAACACTAAGCATTTTCAGGGAAGTATCCACAAGGCCAATGGGGGGGGAACAATATTCATTTTTAAAAAAAATTGCCCTCAAAACTGTTCAAAAAACTTCTTTCGGGCCCTTTCCAGTTCAATAATGCCCAAAAAGGAGCCTGGAAGTGCATTGGGGAATACCCTCGCAAGGCCACATCATCGTAAAACAAAAAATTACCACATTTAGAAAAACTAAAAAACCCACTAAGTTTTAGGTCTTTGCCTTTTTGCAGAAGTAACAAAGGACAAAAATTAAAAATGAGTACGAAAGCCAACAATCTTGTTGGGTGGATGTTTATCTGTTTAGGGAGGTTCTAATTGTCAACCCTTTTTATAATTGAGCATGTTTAGAGAAAAAAACCTGATTCACATTGGAACTTAGAAATATATTAAAATTACAAAATAACATAGATTTTAACACAACATGTACTCTATAGTATTTTGTTTGGCAATACCCCAATAGGCCTATTTGATAGGATTCATTATTTTTTTCATTGTGCGGGATTGGATTAGGCTAATGGGGAATTGAGTTTAGTTTACGGCTTTGGGAGGACGCATCATTTTTTGCCAGTGTTGCGGCCAAAATTGAAAAACTTGATAATACCGTAAAAAACAAAATGCTTCAGTGGGGGGAAAAAAATATTCAAGCATCTCATCGAAGCTCATACGGTGGGGGGGGTGGGGGGGGTCACACTTGCCCAAATTGGTTCCACTTGTTGCGGGATATTATTTTGTTTTTTTAGATTAAAAATTTTGGACAATATTAAAAAACAAATTGCACCAGAGAAAAGTTCACCTTTGGTGGGAAAAATGCTCAAAGAAGGACCCCAATTTCTTGTGTTGAGGTGCGACCACTTTGAACAAGAAAAAAAAAAAAAAACAAGGTCCATTGTTTTTAAGAAGTTCAACTTTTTTTTACTTTTTTCAAGGTCCCACCCAACCCTCCCAAAAAAACACAATTTGTGCGTACAGAACCTGATTCTCATCCTGGTGTATTTGAAGGCGGCAAGTTGCCCTGCGGGAGGGTGTTGCCAGTAAGGGCCTATTACAATAAAATACTGAATTTGCTTCCAAGGGCTTTTGCCCCGGCCTAGTATTCATATATTCAAGGCCAAAATGCTTTAAACTTAGTTCCAAAATTACGAAAAAATAAATTTGCAAATACCTGATTGTGCTTAATTAGGCGTTATTATAAACTTTGAAATGTTACTGCATATAAGGCGCAGTAGTTTTTTGAATTAATGGACATTAACCCACAAAAAAAAATGAATGGAAAAAATAACATAATACTTTATCATTTTTTTCAAAATCGCCAAAACAGCAAACTTCAACCAAATTCAACTTCCATTCCCCCTTCAAAAATTATTATTGTAATCCTTTATATAGCACTTATTTAGAGGTCGGGTGCGCAACAATTTGGTAGTACTTTCAGTTTTCACATGACTGCATTTGCGAGGCCAAGTTTGACTCATATAATTGAACCATTTTCATTGACTAGATTGCATGCATTTTAGTCAGATTTGCCAAGCTATTGTGGAGTTCCTATCTTTGCTAACGGAAATTGATTACTTATTATGGCGATTTATTTCTTACACAAATAGTAATGAGTTGGACGTAGGCAATACCCCGTGATTCATACCTAGAAGCTTCAGCGACTTGGCTAAATCTGGCAACACTAATCCGTTCAGAATCATACGGCGGCAGTCGCTCCTCATGGCGCTCCACAGCAACCAAAGAAGTTCACCAGAAACCCTTGCCCCTTCAAATTGGGGATCTGGCAACTGTTCACACCAAAAATCAGCAGAACAGAATTAACTATGTCACTAATCCGGCACCAGACTGTCAACAACATGGCGTTTGCTGCTTACACCTCTTCCCCAGGATACGAAAAGATAAAATTGCCAGTTTTTGAGCTTCAAAGGGAGTATCGCATTGCATTATCAATAAGTCACAAAGTGCCTTAGTTAACATTACTCCATGTAAGACTGCTCAATGGGTCATATGTGCTGATTTAACGTTTGCATGCAGAGGGGCTTCTTGAAATGGCCATGTCATGTGCTTGTGCGGTGGAGTGAGGATATAGTCCGCAACGGTACTTTGAAGCCCCGGGGATTACAACCATCCGTTGCGAGGGGTTTGGTACCGAAAACAGACTTCACATTGGAATACGAAATATATAAAAACAACATAGATACACATACTCTTATGTATTTGTTTGGCAATACCCATATTTGAGATTATTATTTCTCTTTGTGGGGATTGATTAGGCTAATGGAAATTGGAGTGTTAGTTAGCTTGGATGCGCGCATCATTATTTCCAGTGTGCAAATGAAAACTGAGTAACCGTATTAAAACTAATGTTCAGTGGAGGGAAATTATTCAAGCATCTCATCGAGGCTCATACGGTGGTGGGGGGGGGGATCCACTTGCAAAGGTTCCACTGTTGCGTATTTTTGTTTTTTAGATAAAAAAGGGATATTTAAAACAAATTGACCAGCAAGTCCACCTTTTTTGGTGGGAAAATGCTCAGAAGGACCATTTCATTGTGGTGAGGTGCACTTTGACCAGAACAATTAAGTCCAATTTTTTTTTTTTAAGCAACAACTTTTTGACTTTTTTTTTTTTTCAAGTCACACACACTCCCAAAAACAATTAGCGTACGACCTGATTCTCATCCTGTGTATTTGAAGAAGTTGCCTGGGGGGGGGGTTCGGGTTAACGGGGGGGGGGGGGTGTTGAGCTAAGCCTAGGCCTATACCATAAATACTGATTTGCTCCAGAGGTTTTCCCCCGCTAGTCATCATATTAAGGCAAAAATGGTTTTTTTAACTTAGTTTCAAATTACGAAAAAATAAATTTGCAAATACCTGTTGTGTTAAGAGGTAGGCCTAATTATAAACTGGTTCTGTTGAATATACAATTATAAGGGCAGGCAGGAGTAGTGTTTCAAATGCCTTAAGATGTAATATGACATCATTACACTAAATAATGAACAACAAACCCCACCTGGGGAACAAAATACTAAAGGACCACTGTCCTACATTTTTCAAACTCCAACAGCCAACTTCAACTCAAATCAACTTCATTGCCCTTCAAATTATAATTTGTGCTCCTTTATATACTGTAGCACTAGACTTATTTCAGGGGCAACACTTTGTGTAGTCCTTTCAGTTTTCACAATCAAATGCATTTGCGAGCCCAAGTTTGACTCATATATTATTGAAACACATTTTCATTGACAATATACTGAGCATTTAAGTCAGAGGCAAGCTATTGGATATTTTCTATTTTGTAGAAGGAAATGAGTACTTAGTATGGACGATTTATTTCTTACACAAATAGTAATGATAGTAGGCCAGATACCCTCTGATTCATACCTAGAACGCTTTAGCGACTTGGCGAAATCTGGCAACACTAATCCATTCAGAATCATATGGCGGCAGTCGACCTCCCCATGGCGCTCTACACAGCTACCAAAGAAGTTGATCAGAAAACCCGTGTTAAAATTTGTGTATCTGGCAACTGTTCACACCAAAAATCAGCAGAATTAACTAGTCAATAATCCGGCCACCAGACTGTCAACAAATGGCGTTGCTGCTAACCATAACCAGTTTTTTTGACCGGCGTCGTTTTGCCGGCCGACGCACAAATGCAAAGACAAAAGCAATCTATTTTATTTTAACGGCCCAGATGACCAACGAGAGCCAAAGCTTGCGTTTCATTGCATCTCGTACGTTTTCCCGGCACAGGAAATAGGTAGCGTAAAAGCAATAACGGCCCAGATGCAACGAAACACATCGCGCCATTTTCCCGGAAGACGGCCCCAGATGCAACGAAAACACATCGCGCCATTTCCCGGAGAGACGGCCCCAAATGACACAACGAAACACATCGCGCCATGATTACCGGAAGACGGCCCAGATTCAACGAAAAAACATCGGCCCATGGAATGCCATAAAAACAGTTGGGGTTTAATAAAAAATAAATAAGTAAATAAATAAATAAAAAACACACTGACTGCATGAAATTTGTAGCTTATAGTTGGCCAGTAGTGAGTGGCGCTACCTTTAGCTCCCCATCATAGTCGTGCGTTTTTGGGCATTAGGATCGTCATGCTCCAGTTTACGTACCCCATGATACGTTTATGCAAATTAACCCAATAGCTTATCGAAACTGCTGGCGCTCATCACCATCGAAATCGAAATTTGCTTTTGCTTTTTGGGCATTTGTACTGATGAAAAGCTGACCCGCATTATGCGGGCAACCCCCAGTCACGGCCCCAATGCAACCGAAAAGCATCGCATCATTTCAGTCAATAACGGCCCAGATGCATCCAAACGCATCGCGTCATTTCTCCGGGAAGACGGCCCAGATGTGCAATCAAAGATCGCGTCATTCTCCGGGAGAAGAGCCCAGATGCAACGAAACGCTCGCCCCCGTCATTTCCTCCGGGAAGACGTCCCAATGCAATGAAACGCAATGAGAGGCATTCGCGCGACCAAAAGAGTTTTTTTTACGGCCCAGATGCAATGATAAGCATTTTCCCCGACCCCCCCCCTACCCCGGTACCACGTTTTCGTGGCCATTTCAATGCCTCTCGGCCGTTTTTGGCTAGGGTTAAACCAATCCAAAGGATCCGTAATATTCAAATTGCAGCTTTTGCGGCTTCAACCCACCCCCCCCGTGAGTAATCGCATTGATACTAATTGTCAACAAAGGGCAGGATGGTAACCCAGGACCACATAACCCCCCTCGATCTTTGCCCCTCAATTTTTTTTTCGGAAGGAGAGGCCCACCCAAGGATCCGATTTTGGCAACGAAACGTTTCCCCGGGGTACCGGTCGAGAAATGCTTTTAGTGCATCTGGGACGTCAACAACTATTTGTGGTCGCCCGCAAATGACTTATTGGCGTCGCTGGCCATTTGGGCAGTCTTACCGGAAAATGACGCGATATCGATGTTTTTCGTTGCACCTGGGCCGCCTTCCCGGACAATGACGCGATTTTTCGTTGCATCTGGGCCGTACTTCGCGAAAAATGACGCGATGTTTTCGTTGACTCTACGTTATTGACTGGCAAAATGAGCGATGCTTTTCATTGCATCTCGGTCAGTTTCCCCGCAGAAGGCGAATGATTCTCATCAGGGGGGCGGGGGCCTGACCCCCCACGTACAAATGCCCATAACCACCAATTTTTTTCGTGGTGATAGCGCCCACCATTTTCGATAAGCTATTGGGTTAATTATGCATCAACGTATTTGTGACGTCAACCGGAGCATGACGTAGTGTAATAGTGCCACGCACGACTATGATTTAGCGTTAAATAGAGCCACTCCGACTGTGCGAACTATAAGCTACAATTTCATGCAGATCAAGTGTGCAGTACGCATCATTATTTAATTTAGTTATTATTTATTTATTTATTTACCACTGTTTTTTTATGCATTTTCCACGCGATGGTTCTCGTGGATCTGGGGCGTCTTCCGGGAAATTGAGGCGATGTTTTTCGTTGAATCGGGGCCAGTCTTCCGGGAAAATGACGCCGATGCTGTGTTTTTCGTTGCATTTGGGCCGTTTCCGGGAAAATGGCGCGATTGTTTTTTGTTGCATCTGGGCCGTTTTATTGACTTTACGCTACTTATTCCTGTGCCCGGGAAAACGGCCCAGATGCAATGAAACGCAAACTTTGGCTCTCGTTGCATCGGCTGTTTAAAAATAAAAAAGTTGCCTTTAGTTTGCATTTGGCCGTCGGCCCGGCAAAACGACCCGGTCCTGGTTAGGGGTTAATCCTGTAAGCACTGCGCAATGGGGATTATGTGTGTTTAACGTCTGAATGCAGAGGGGCTTCTTGGAAATGCGCCATTCATGTGCTCGCGGGAGTGGGATCATAGTCCGCAACGGTACGTTGGAAGCCCCTGGGAACAAACCCTACCGTTGCAGTAACCGAAAACTAGGACACAGGGCACGGCACCAGCGTATGTCAGCAACTGTTGGGATTAGTTACCGCCCAAGCCCATGACAGCCGTTTATCGAAAATTACCCCGAAATTACACTCTGTCGTCGATTTTCCCAAAGGATCAGCGAATAAAATTGATCCTAGACAATCCATGAACATCGTCGGCATTTAGTTTGTTGAGATAGTTTAGGAACCAAGCAAAGATCAAATCAAAAGATTTTTTCCTTTTCACAAAAATGGCCGTCACGATAGCGTGCCACGTGGGGGGTCTCGCTTTGTGGGTAGTTGCTAAAACACGTGTGACCTTTTTAACACAGTAGTAATGACGCACACGCCGAAGTTCTAATATTGTTTTGCACAATGGGATTTGACCTCGGTGAACGCGAACATTATACTTGTCAATGGCCGACAAATCGATCCCGAGGGAGGGTGGGTCGAAGGGCTCCCACCCCCTGTTACCAGAGAAAATTGGCATTGTCAGGCCGACACTGTTCGACACTGGGAGGCCCAGAGGCGGGTTGCTGTGATGTGACACATGGCAACACGATACCACATTTTTGCACATGCAGTAGGTGAAAAATTATACGCGTTTGGCACACTCGCACTCCCAAACCCTGCAATGGGTAGGTCACGGTATAGCAACACTTCCGTTTCCCTGTTTTACCCGGCGGCAAGTTTTGAACCCCTCCCCAAGTTTGAATTGGTAGGTGGCGGCTTGATTTTCCAAATGTGTTCTTTCAACAAAAAAACTTCACTATTTAATTGAGAGATGTGGTTGACATGTCATATAACAGGGATAGTATACAAACTATGGACGGCTATGAGGGGCATGGTGAAAACTATAGGCCCAAGGGATCTCGAAACCATACTATGCCCGAGCGACAGCCGAGGGGACCATACGTATGGTTTCGAGATCACCGGGGGCCTATGTTTCAACCATGACTCCGAATAAAAAGCAGTCAATATTTGTTTTATATACAGAAATATAAGATGTTTGTCATAAAACACAGGCCTATATCATGTGTTGCTCATGAGCCTTCTGTAGGCCATGTTGTCATGGCGTGCAGCATTTGTGGTTTTTAACCAATGTGTGTAATTAGGGGTCCAACACTTGTCAAAAATAGCATCAACCTTTCTTGTGTTGAGGATAGTGAATGTTGGAGTACAAAAACGGATTACCGTTAATCGACTTCTTTCCATTTTTTGTCGGCAAGATGTGTACAGTTCCTTGCAGCTCCGAATTCAGCAACATTTTACAATCCCCTTCAAGCATTTCCCTACACGATGAAAAACACACACACATTTTTATCAAGAATTAAATGGATAATTCCAACTTATATTGCTGTTACAATCACCTATAACATACAATGTGTATCTTGTAATTTATGCAGAAATCTTTGGATCTAAGTGCTTATCAACGTTAGAAAATCGTTTGCCAGTCCGACCCTGTCAACCTGATTGCCGATGCATGGGCGCAGCCATTTATTTCCAAAAGGCAAGGCCACTGATGACAACAAGCGCGACGCCGATGGCGCTGTGACAGGTCGCTGGTCATCAAACAAATCAGAGGGGATAGGTTTCAAGTACGAGCAATAACAACAACCTCAAAGCATGAAATGAATAGGCCTACTGATGATGCGATTCAGCCATTCCCGTGCTCTTGTCCCGGTTTGTATCAGACGTTACATACACACAGACTCCCAACATACGAGTCAGTAGAGTAAACAAAATACGGTATGCTTATATTCATCTCTTACACCAGCTTCAATATGTTCACTCATAATACGGATAGATATAGTCCGTACGGCAGTCTTCTCTATGTGAGAAGAGGTGTTCCCGCGGCATAGTTACATGAATGATGCCCGCTCTCCCAGGACATAGTTAGTCCCAAGGGGCGCCATAGTTCATTTTTGGTTAATTCTTGAAGCTAGTTGAATTCATGCCCTCCACTTTAACCAATCAAGATGGACAGGAATTCTATAGATGGGGTATATAATAATACAGACATGCTTTTGAGGCGCTGCATTCTACTTGCGCCGATCGGAGCAGTCCGCACATCTAAAAGAGTTGAGTCCGAGCCATTTTTCGCGCATCTTGTTAAAAAGCCGGCTGTGAGTTTTCTACCTTCGTATTTGAGCTGGCAACCCAGCAAAATAACTTCCTTTGGCAATATTTAATGATAAATTGCTCACGGAACACTATGCTTTACCAGTTTACACCAATTTTCAGATAGTGTGAACGGCTGGTAAATCGCGTGCCGACCCGGTGCCGAGAGCAAAAAAAAATCTTGGGGTATTACTCCACAAATGTATCGGAACTTCCAATGGAAAACCCGCATGGACGGTTTACGAAAAATGAACACGGACTAGTGTAAATAATGCATGAAGTAAACGTCGAAATGAAAAGCCTCGCACCGTTAATCGCCATGGTTTTGTTTTGATTGAGCGAGGTTTGATAGCTACGATTGGCGCCTCGGGCGAAAAAGTTGAGGGGGTCTTACAAACATTACGGAGAGAATTTAGATAATATTTTCGACATGAAGGAAGAAACGATAGACGGTACCACCGTGGTTAATTGATTGGTAAACTCTGCACGAAAATGTTCAAAGAAATGAAAGGTGTCGGGGAAAGGCGTCGCCCCGATTACAAGTAAGAAAAATTACTGACAATGGACACACGTTTGATGGATACGTTATCGAGCATCGTGAATCGCCATTATTAATGAAACGTGAGCTTATCCCAATGAAGTTTTAAGATTAATTTGATAAATATGACTGACTGTTGCCGATTAGTTCTACATTTATTACTGATATGTTTGACTGTTCCCTAGGCTAAAAAAAAGTCTCTCCGCTCATGGTTCGAGGTTCAAGGCCAGGGGTGAATACTTCTTTGAAAATATTACACTTGAATGATAACATCTACATGTACTCATGGTAATTTGATTAAATCTTAAGTGACAGTCTAAGTATGTCACTGAAACCTTGTTTTTTACTACACTTGATGCAGTAATTAACAATGCTTATTGACACCTGAATCAAAATGAGCTAACTGCTTCTGGTCCCAACTCAGTTGACGGTCCTGCATTGCTATTGCAGATCTATGCTTATGTAAAACAGATCGTCTACAGCCAGAATTTGGGAGCTTTTAAAAAGCTCTATGCAGCTCGCCCAAGAGCCAAGATGAGCTTTTATGACTCCTCTGAAATTTCAAAAGAAAGAAGTGTCTGCATATCTATCCAGGGAACACCAATGTTATTTTATCAAATTAATTTTGGAAATTTTTGCTTATTCAACCTATTCATACGTCGCACAATCCGGGTATTTGCTCCAGTTATTTGCATTACTGAAATTACTCCCCAAATCTGGACTGAACTTTGCATTGGAGTATATATCTAATAGGTAGAAATTCTAAGCTCTTTGACAAATTCTTTCACTTGAATGATTGATTAAATTTTCTTGAAAGGTGATTGAGAGAATATCAAATGGCACAAACGGAATTAGGAGGCCTGCTGTTCAGATATAATTGACCTTCCTATTCAACACATTTTACTAGTAATCTTTTCAGGATGAATTTAGTATTCTGCACCACTTAACATAAATTCGGCAACCTTTAACATGCGGTTATTCCGTTAACGTTGCTGAATTCGTAGCCTGTGGCAGAATACTAAATTCCCTTTCCGGCTTTAAAATACAACTTATACAACAAACATCTGACCGTCATTCGTCAGTGCAATTAGTACTGATTCCAGTGACTGACACACTGTGACTGTGATTTGACAGCGATATTTCGTCTATTCATGTATTGACAGGAGCATCATTTTAGAGTAGTAACGTGAGAATAGCAACCAAGCCTGGTCTGATGGCTTCGATATTACATGTTCTATGAAAATGTCTTACCTGGAATGATATAGGAATCCGACCTCTGGAGAGCAAAAGTGTGTAAAGATTTACTGCGAGTGTCGCAGATGTATGATTTACGAAACAAAACCATATTTCTTTGACCACAAAAATGGATCTCTCTTACAAACCCTTTGGGATTGAAAATCGACCTAACTAATATGTGTAAGAGACTAATTTGATAACACGCTGGCGGTCAGTGGTAGGACACGATCTGCCAGATTTGAGCATTGGACAAACGGTACTCGGCTAACGTCCACCGTTGTCAGGCTCCGTCTCAGTGAACATTCTTGATACATAACTTTTCGGATTAGATTAATTTTTAAATATTGTTGCGGGTCAAGTTTTTGATATGATTAAAGATATTAGCACTTTTTTGAAAGATCCGCCCCATTTTCAATGTGATATTTTTGCACCCTATGTTGGTAATTGTCTGAAAACTACATGCGACGAGAATGGTTAAAAATGCGTATTGATCGTATCAATAAAATAGCGATTTTTTTTGTAATAGAATTGGGATCCTAGATTGACTTAAAGGCCGACTCAAGAAAATTGTTTCCAGAGGAGGGCGCCTCATTTCCAAAAAAATCGTGTTTTTTTGCATGTACATAATGCTTTCCAGAGCCTAACACGTTAATTGCTAACTTAAATCGAATTCCTTCATCAAGAAAACACAACTTTGGTTATAAAATTCCGGATCCGGAATCTATTTCTTTATACACATTATCCTATGGGACTTAATACTAGACATAATGTTTACTGCATCAAAACGAAAAAAAAAAAATCCGAATTCCTCTCAAATTTTGGAATTGTGCTTTTAGTTACTAACTTTAATTCTAGTTGACTATTTTCCCATTATTACCACATTTTGAATCTGCTGAGTCAGTAACTTGAACGGCAGAGCTGGAAATATAACGTTTATGTCCGTCCATTTGGGGGGGAGGAAATTAGTGCCACCTCAAAAAATGACCTCTAACTAACTTGACGTGCCTGAACCAAAAAACAACTAATGATGAGCGTAATACGTACATGGCGTGATTTCCCTGCTAATTTCATATTGGAAACCGTTTCCAGCAGCCGTTGAATATATCGGATCCCGATATTAATTAGCCTAGTTACAAAATTCCTTCGTTTTCGACACATAGACATTGTAGAGCTTACAACCATTCACAGGTATAGTTTAACTAGCCATTCCAATGCAACCATGTAAAATCTCATTTGTTGAAAAATTGGGTGCCTCTTCAAAAAATGTGGTATTTGCTTTAAACAACCTCAATTTGCTACTTGTTGTACTGCTTTTGATTATGTTCTCATGTTATGTAAATCACTTTACTTTGTGGTAGATTTATATATACACAGTTTATTTTCATATTTTACATTTTCCCTTATTAAAATGTGTACTCTGGTTGTATTGATTAACCTTTATTTTAGGTGTTTATCAATAAATTTGACCTGGTTCTGGTTCTGGTACTGCCCAACACACCCTAAAGGGGCCAAACGAGCAGGATGGTGCACTGTAAATGGTCTGGTTTCTATATTGTTAATTAATTCGCCTTGGTTATCCTTGCTGTAGTGTTTAGTGATAGCTTCTTTAAATTGCTGTTTATCTTCAATAGCTGTAATGTGTTGTGGTATTAAGTTCCATTCAATACTGGTTCTTGGTATGAATGAATATTTATAGCAGTTTTTATTTACAGCTATCTTGGTAAAAGTTGTATGCCTTGATGCATGTTGAAAGCCCTGTTCGAATCGTTCGTAGTCGGAATGGCCAGGCGGAGGCGACCTAAAAGAGCTTGATGAAAATTTGTAACTCTTGTGATCTTCCTTCGTACTTCCAGTGACTCCCGGAGTGGCTCCCGGCCCAGTTCAGTTCTTCCTTCATTTTTGTAACACTACTCATTTTTTCATAATTTCCCATTACAAAGCGGGCTGCTCTGTTCTGTATTGCCTCTAAGTTCTGTGTGAGTTCTTTTGTATAAGAATCCCATACCGATCCGCTATATTCCATGCATGGCCTTACCAATGTTTTTATAGGCCATGTTTTTAATGCTTTTTGAGCAGGAATACAGGTTCCGTTTTATGAATCCCAGAGTTCTGTTTGCCTTAGAAGCAACATTGTTTACGTGTGAGTTCCAAGTTAAGTTTGCTGTCACATGATGTAACACCCAAATAAGGGCACTCTTTTAGCTTCTTTTGTTTCTGCAAGAATAGTGCCATTTAATGTATACGAATAGTTATGTATACGTAACACTTCTTAGCATTAAATTTCATTTGCCACAAGGACTGCCACCGCCTCAGGGTATTAAGTCTTCTTGCAGTTTGCCGGCATCCTCTGGTCCAGCTATCGTTCTAGACTATGCAGTCGTCTGCAAATAACCTAACGTTAGATGACAGTCCTTCTGGCAAATCATTAATGAAAATAAGAAAGTCTAAAGGACCTGTGACAGTATCCTGAGGTACGCTGGATTCCACATCAACCCACCCTGAGCACATTCCGTCTATAACTACCCGTTGTTTCCGTTGTGTAAGAAATGTCTCTGTCCATTTAAGTGTAATCTTTGATGCGGCACTTTATCGAATGCTTTCGCGAAATCCATTATGATGACATGAACCTGTTGTTTTTGGTCTAACTGAAAAGCTATATCTTGGATGGTATTTATCAGCTGTGTTTCACATGAACGATTTCTACGGAAGCCGTGTTGATTTTCACAGAGTATTCTATGTAAATCAAGATGTTTCATTATATTTGATCTTAGTATGTGCTCAAAAATTTTGCTACACACTGATGTGAGATTAAGTGATCTATAATTTCCTGGTACTGTTCTTTCACCTTTCTTGAATATAGGTGTAATGTTGGATAATAACCAGTAAAAAAAAAAAAAAAAAAAATTTGACTTTCTGTCGTGCACGACAGAAAGTACTAAATCATCATATTATTACATAAAGACGGCGTATTCGGCTTATTCACTTCAGATGTGATCTAATACATTGGAAAGCATTCCAAATATGCAAAAACCCCGGGTTTGAACAAAAATTGGGGGCGCTTCTTTCTGGAAATCTCCTCATGTCTCTTTAAGTGTAATCTTTGATGCGGCACTTTATCGAATGCTTTCGCGAAATCCATTATGATGACATGAACCTGTTGTTTTTGGTCGAACTAAAAAGCTATATCTTGGATGGTATTTATCAGCTGTGTTTCACATGAACGATTTCTACGGAAGCCGTGTTGATTTTCACAGAGTATTCTATGTAAATCAAGATGTTTCATTATATTTGATCTTAGTATGTGCTCAAAAATTTTGCTACACACTGATGTGAGATTAAGTGATCTATAATTTCCTGGTACTGTTCTTTCACCTTTCTTGAATATAGGTGTAATGTTGGATAATAACCAGTAAAAAAAAAAAAAAAAAAAATTTGACTTTCTGTCGTGCACGACAGAAAGTACTAAATCATCATATTATTACATAAAGACGGCGTATTCGGCTTATTCACTTCAGATGTGATCTAATACATTGGAAAGCATTCCAAATATGCAAAAACCCCGGGTTTGAACAAAAATTGGGGGCGCTTCTTTCTGGAAATCTCCTCATGTCTCTTTAAGTGTAATCTTTGATGCGGCACTTTATCGAATGCTTTCGCGAAATCCATTATGATGACATGAACCTGTTGTTTTTGGTCGAACTAAAAAGCTATATCTTGGATGGTATTTATCAGCTGTGTTTCACATGAACGATTTCTACGGAAGCCGTGTTGATTTTCACAGAGTATTCTATGTAAATCAAGATGTTTCATTATATTTGATCTTAGTATGTGCTCAAAAATTTTGCTACACACTGATGTGAGATTAAGTGATCTATAATTTCCTGGTACTGTTCTTTCACCTTTCTTGAATATAGGTGTAATGTTGGATAATAACCAGTCTGATGGAACAATGCCTGTATTGTACGAAAGTTGGAATATGATCTTAAGTGCTAACCCTATTTCTTCAGCAACCATTTTCAAATATCTGAGTGAAATATCATCTGGCCATCATGGCTTTGTTTGGATTCAGATCAGATAGTAATTTGATTACTCCATCTTCGTGTATTTCGATATCTGGTATAGATAGAATGTTGCTATCCGGTTCAATTGGTATGTTGTTCAGGTCCTCATGAGTAAATTGTAATTGAAATTGTCTACTCAGGAGTTCTGCTTTCTGAGTACTATCTGTTACCAATGCCCCTGTAGTTGGATCTTTTAGTGATGATATGCCTGTATTATCATTTTGCAATGATTTAATAAAGCTATACAACTGCTTTGATGAGGTTAAACATTTATCATGAATATATTTTGATGTGCTTTCCTTGTTTCTTTTTTAATAGCTTTCCTTATTGCATGATACTTGTCCCACTCCATGTGTGTATTCGCCTTAACTGCCCTATTGTACGCTCTCTGTTTTACGCCTTTGAAACACTTAGAAACAATACACTAATAACCGTCTTAAAAGATGAGGTGGCTTGGACTATTTAAAAATTTGTATATAGGCCTATTTAACATAGCCAGTGGCGGCCATCTTGGATTTCACAGTAAAGATGACCTCCTACTGAAAAACTAACGTCAGAAATTGACTTCTGATCATCAAATTAGTCATAAAAGACACTTATTCCATGTTTGTAAGTTACTTTGTTCAAGAGATACACAATTTTGGTAATTTCCAAGATGGCCGCCGGCAGCCATTTTGGATTTCTACATAGCGATGTGACATCTAGGTTAACAAACTACATCTGGAATGAATTTCCGGTCATGTTAATACTTAGAAACAATACATTAACCGTCTTCAAAGGTGAAATGGCTTGGACTATGTAAAAATATGTATATATTTATTATAGCCAGTGGCGACCATCTTGGATTTCACATTAAAGATGACCTCCAAATGAAAGACTAACTTCAGAAATGGACTTCTGATCATCAAATTAGTCATAAAAGACACTTATTCCATGTTTGTAAGTTACTTTGTTCAAGAGATACACAATTTTCTAATTTCCAAGATGGCCGCTGGCAGCCATTTTGGATTTTCCACTCTCCTGGAGTTTCCCCACACTTTTGGGAGGGGAGCCCATTTTGTTTTAAATACCCCATAGTACCAAAATCCATCGTCAAACGAACCTTTTAGTGTGGGTTGAAAAAAAAAAAAAAAAAAAATGTCACACACTGTAAAATAATACATTTTTGGATCCTGTGAGACAATACAAACAACTTATCACCAGTTTCAACAAAATCTGAGCATTGGGTAAATTTTACCCCAGGATGACCTTGAACCATTACGGGGCTATAGCGCTTTAACTAAAGGTCGGAACCTAGGCAAATATATACTTTTTCTAAGCCGCATAAGGAGACGAACATGTTAATTTACAATAAAACACAATTTGACTCGATTTTAAATTTTTCCCTGTAGTAACGTTTTCCCCCTTGAGGAAGGGGACAACAGTCCGAAAATTTGCACCCCATCATTTTCTGACTGTCTGGTCACTATTGAATGAAAAACAGCAAGAAAATCAACTTTAGCACCAAAATCCTACGGGAACTGTTTCATTGACATACCAACCCACACTATTTGCTCTCCATGGTCACGGGACCCCTGATTTTGATCCTACTATGTTAAGAAAAAGAAAACAAAACAACACATGAGATATAATCAAAAGGATTTGTGAGAAGGAGAATAATATATGAAAATTAAGGAACAATGAAATGGAAAGACTGCTCAGAGAATGTGCATGTGCGAGCCGTGAGGAGGGAGGGAGGGAGCATAATTATATGAAGTGATTTGTTTATTAACACTTGGCGCTTGGGAGAGGAGGGGGGATGAGAGGGTCAGGGGAGGTGAAAGTGGGAGATTGAATGGTGGAGATCTAGAGATTAAGGGCAAGCAAATAGAAGGGCAAAGGAGAAGAAATGAGGGGAAGCAACAAAGTGGGAGAGGGAAATGGAGAGGGGGAGGGAAATGAAGAGGAGAGGGCCGATAGAGAGGGGATGGGGGAAGATAGAAAGGGGAGGTAGATAGTGGGAGGGGGAAAGGGGAGAAGGTAGAGAGAGAAGAAGGGTCCTAGAGAGAGGAAGCGAGATTGAAATTGGGAGTTTTAAGGGAGAGGGATGAAAAAAGAAGAGGAAACTGGATAGAGGGAAGATTGCGAACTACCCTCCCAGCACACGGGCAACAGGGGGATTGGGAGGGGATGCACGGACAAAAAGTTGTGTGTTTGATATACTTATATTAGTGATCTGCTCAGCTCAATCATCCCGCTAGTATAGTACAATTACTTGAATGGAAGAAAGATGAATTGGAAGGTCAAAAATAAAGCATTATGTTGATTTTGCACACACATAGTCCTTGAAAAATTAAATCTGTTAAAATGAATGCAATGCAAGGAAGTTTGTCTTGTCTGTCCAAATATTATAATTATCTATATGTAAAAACGCTATCTCGATCATACACCTAAATAAAGTAACAAAAGTTATGGGTCGAGAGGTCAATCTGAGCTAGGTCATTAAGAGACACTTCCGGTTTTAATGTGAAAAATCTCCAAAATCCATATCTGCTATACGCAACGTTAGCTGGTCATATTATGATGCAGCTTAAAGGCTTACTCAGAGATTTCCCGATGAGGGCGCCCTCAATTTTCAAATAAAGTGTGTTTTTTGTCCATATACTAATCACTGTGTGAAATAGCCAAGCTCAAATCGAAGTCCTTCATATAGAAAATCACATCTTTGTTTAAAAATTCCGGATCCGGAAATTTTGTTATACGCAGTATCCTATGGCAATGTTATATACACATAAATGTTTACTGCATCAAAACGAAAACTCCGATTCATCTCAAACTTTGGAATTGAGCATTCTAGGTGACTATCTTTATTTCTAGTTGACTATTTTTTATTAATATATTTTAAATATTACATTCAGAAATCTCTCAGATTTTAAAATGTAAATATGCTAGAGTGACATAACCTTCAGACGTGCATTAGTGTTACCTGATGTATGAAAGATATTTTATTTTGAGGTCAAAAGTCATGTACAGGTCATTTAAATAACTTCAAGAATTTTTATATCCAGAACTAAGCATAGTAGATTTTTTTCGATTGCACTGGAACAATGCATTTTCCCGGTGTACACGAGGTTTTTTATATCAGAGTTAAAGGTCATTAAGGGGGTCAAAAGGTCAATTTTGCCAAAAGATGCTAAAAATAAGACCAAAATTGCCTATTTTGGTCCTACAGATTACATTGCATGGTAACGTGACTCATGCATATGAAGCAGCTTAAGACCCTTCACAAAAGTTATAAATCGAGAGCTCAATCTGGGGTCATTAAGGGGAACTTCCGGTCTTATTGTGAAAAATCATCAAAAATCCCTCTCTGCTAAATGCAATGTTCCATGGTCACGTGACTTGTACATGTGAAGCAGCTTAAGACCCTTCACAAAAGTTGTGCTCGGCATGGGGGTCAAAGGTCATTAAACGGGAACTTCCGGTCTGAATGTTAAAAATCTCAAAATCCATTATCTGCTAATACGCAAACGTTAGCTGTTCACGTGACGCTATTATGATCAGCTTTAAGGCTTACTCAGAGATTTCCCGATGAGGGCGGTGCCCTCAATTTTCAATAAATGTGTTTTGTGTCATATACTAAATCATCTGTGTGAAATAGCCAATCTCAAATCGAGTCTTCCATATATAAAATCACATCTTGTTTAAAACTTCCGGATCCGGAAATTTTGTTATACGCAGTATCATGGCATTGTTACTATACAATAAATGTTTACTGCATCAAAATCGAAAATCGATTCATCCTCAAACTTTGGATTGAGCATTCTATGTGACTATTTTATTTCTAGTTGACTATTTTTTAATTACTAGATTTTAAATATTACCCTTCATAAATCTCTCAGTTTAAAATGTAAATATGCTAGAGTGACATAACCTTCATATATGCATTAGTGTTACCTGATGTATGAGATATTTTATTTGAGGTCAAAGGTCTGTCACAGGATTTATTACCTTCAAGAATTTTTATCTCCAAACTAAGCATATAGATTATTTTTTCGATTAGACTGAACAATGCATTTTCCCGTGTACACTAGGTTTTTTATTCAGGGTTAAGTCATTAAGGGGGCAAAGGTCCTTTTGCCAAAAAATGCTAAAATAAGACCAAAATTGCCTATTTTGGTCCTACAGATTACATTGCATGGTCACATGACTCATGCATAAGCAGCTGAAGACCCTTCCCAAATTTATAAATCGATGAGCTCATCTGGTGTCATTAAGTGGACCTACTTGCCCGGTCTTATTGTGAAAGATCATCAAAAATCCCTCTCTGCTAAATGCCTGTTCCATGGTCCGTGACTTTGGACTGTGAAGCAGCTAAGACCCTTCACAAAGTTTGCTCGGCCACATGGGGGTCAAAGTCATTAACGGGAACTCCGGGTCTGAATTTGAACAAATCGTCACAAATTAATCTATCTTTTATCTGCAAATGTAGTCATGGTCACGTGACTCCTGCATATGAAGGAGCTTGAGACCTTCAATCAAAAGTTGTGTTTTGCATGTTGTCAAGGTCATTTGGGGATAATTTTACGGCCTCTTGCGTGCCATGTATCCTGCTGGCTATTTGCTCGGGTCGCCGTTAAAATACAGCGTTGTCATTATTATTTACAACATTATGGCCTGTTTTTGT
>JAMKCH010075911.1:0-14477 GCA_023653785.1 Ophioderma brevispina
ACCAAAATGCTCCGGCAAGAGTAGTTGTTGAGTGTGATATACATGGGCAACCTGTCAAGGAAAAAAAAAAAACAAATTAGTTTATGTCAGCCAAATTGATTAAAAGACAAGTTTCCGACAGTTCACTCATTTCATTTTATATCAATTGTGTAGGGCTACACATACTGTTACTGACACAGTTGTTTACCTCGTATGTACTAAAGGAATACGGAACTGGTTTAAGATGGGTCAACATTTTATATGGTCATGGTTACGTGCAAAGGTTGAAGAATCAAAGAGGTCCGCATCAGGGAATCGGAGGAGTTATTAATAATTATAATAACGCTTTTCAAGTAAACAAATGAGTGCACATGATTCATTAAAGAATGTGAGTGTGAACCCTTGGGCATTATTAATCGTGTTTAACTCTGGCATAATGGCATACATGCCAGGTTAAGTGACTGTAGAAGTAAAGGGTGTGACCATAGTTCCAATTAATTGTAACTTTGGCATTCTTTTAACATTTGGGACATAATATTGGTGCCATAAGTTACAAACTGTTCTGTGGAGTTCCAATGCCATTAGGTTTGAGATGTTGAGATGTATATTCCTAAATAAATAAAAAAACAAATTTCTTTTGACGTACATAGCATCTCTAAGAGTTTTGTAGAATAATGGTCTACCATTTGTAATCGATGCTACAATTTGTTCCCAAAAAAGATCATGTCAAGTGTACACAGGCTGCCAAAGTTGGCAGCCCAATGTAGAGACAACAAGGGGTAGTTCACCTGAAAATTCTAATGTGAATTTAAATCTGGAAAAATGGTTATCACATGATGCAGAAGACATCTCAAGAATGCCTACAATTGCAAATAATGAATAATTAAGCCATTTGCAGCTTGATAAAGTTAGAGCAGAAGCCTTTGTCGGTGATATCTGGCTTTAAAATGGCACTTTCATAACCACAATCGTCATGAATAGATAGTCTATGAAACGGCAGCCATAAAAAAGTTAGACATCTTAGTAGATCATAAGGACTAGGTGTGACACACACAATTTGAGATTGAAGTAAATTCTGGCATTTTCGTAGTAAAATTCAAGTAACATGAAAATGGGGAAAGCTGGTGTGAAAGCGGATATAATCCAGGGGGAACCACAGTCCGGGCTACATAGACATTAACGCGAATAAGCGTGGACACTATGTTGCGTTAGAGTCAACTGATCGAGTGCATATTCTTTACCGTTGTTGTTCAGCAGGACTATGGCTACGGCGGACTATAATTATTTACTCATGCAATGGGCATGCCTGTCTTATCCCCCAAATCATTTCAAATAATCTCTTGGGCACTATGCCTATTTATTATCCCTCAAATCGCATTGCACGAACCTCCAACATTCATATTAAAATCTTAATCATGAACCCGGACTAATTGAATGTAAACACGGTGAGCTGAAGTAAAGTGTCCATGGCACAAAGACCCTAGCCCATACGATTTCCCCTGCTCTTAAAATTGACACCCGATGACAGGCTACGTGTGCTTTTTCACGTCCTGATCTAAAACAAGCACCGTACCACTGGGATTTTCCGAAAATTCCCGATTATTTTCTGATAGGAAACACAATATTCAGAGCTATGTCCGCAGTTAAAATCAAAATGTCCGGACCGAAAATCATTGCTCACACATTAGTTTCTCAACGTTGTATTTTTGTAAACAAAACTTGGCAGGACCCACATTAAACTTTTGAGTCAGAATATCCAATAACAAGAAATTGTGCTTACCTTTTAGGCAATCAGTGCACTTCACAAAAATTCATCAAACGTATAGCCACACGCAAACTTGTCTAAAACTTGGCGAAGAAACGGTCAATTTTCAAGGGGATTTCAGCATTCGCAGCCAACAAACGTCCGTGTCGGAAAATACAATGACCATTGCTTTGGCGATAGCCTTCCTGTCAGGCGAGCTAAAAATTCTCCTATTTTATAGTATCGCGTAATCGGAAATCTTCGGATTTCCTGAGAACTTGTGAGTTGTTGCCGTAATCACCCCCAGCGACGCCGCGTCACGGCTATTTGCATTAAATATGATCGTTTTCGTTAACATAGTTAAGTTCGTAGTGGGGGGTCACCCAGGACCCCACCCAACGGGTGGTACCCGGCAGACAGACTCCCATTTTGGTTTCATTTCAGGTGACCCCCTTTACACTCCCAGTGTCAAGATATTGGGTTACCTAGTTCATCTAACCAAAAGGTCTTATGGGCTGACGGTCTATTTCGGGAGAAAGATAAGCCAATCACGACCTCCCGGGGCAAACAAGTGTGGGACAGAGATGTGGATATCGGGGTGCCGTTTCATTGATAAACGGCCTGCGGGCGGGACACTCCGGCTAGAAAATCTAGGGCAAATCTGGCCAGTCAAAATTGCTATGTCTCGCTAAAGTTTGAGAAAAGTTCCGTTTGACTGGCCTAAACAATGGAACTACGGAAGGGAATCTGGGTCAGAAGTGACAAAAGTCCAGGCAAGTGTGTAAGGTAATCGCACATTGCAAGTTATCATCCTGTGATGGTATCAAGCCCTATTGTCCAGTCTTCAGATGAACCCAATCAGCGATGCTCCTAAATGTTAAGGTGTATGAATCAAAATTTAAACGTTACAAAGGAGATAAAGTAGCGGTGACCACATACGGCCACAGTTAAAAAAGAGTGATTCCCAGACAAATAAGACGATTATTGATCGATCATACTGCTAATGACTGTAAAAGATTAATCCCAGTGCGGCTATAAATGTTCCGTGGGATTTGTTATTAAAATGTAATATTGCTGCTCGACATAAGATGATATTTTTGCATGCGACTTGTTCCGTCGGAGGCTTTACCCCCAAGGCAATCTTTTCTCTGAAATGGGAATCCTCGCTTACTTGTACATGTATAATGGACAGATAAACATCTCAACACCCGTTTTGCTTGTTGGTTGTTGCTGGTCTTTCTGGTTGGACATGTTTCTATGCGTACTTAACAATTAAAAAGGTTTTTCCACTGTTTGAAACCATCAGGTCAAGTGCGTGGTGAATGTGAAGCCGCCCTAAAAATATTCCATAGCCAAATGAAGCTACCTCAAAGTGAAGCTTTTTGTTGTTATATGTCAGGCTTTATTCTGTATTCTAGGTAGGCTTCTTTTATCGGCTATGGGCCATCCTGGACAGATTTTGTTTGAAAAATGTGATTTGAAAGTGGGTAATGGTGGCCAGAAATTGGATGCTAGTGTTTCTTTATTTCCAAACAAGACATTTTTATATTTAAAGTTTATGGTTTAAATTTATCATAGACTGACCAAGATAGGGGGACTCATTTTGGCACAGTGCGAATGGACAAAAAATAGACACATGCTGAAAAAACCTATATTTTTGTATAATTTTTCTCATGTTTTTTCAGATATGAGGACCACAGGAAGTGACTTTGTTCAGGGGGAAACCAAGTAGAGATTGATTTTGTGCTTGGGGTGGTAGAAGGATAGGAGAAAGTTTTTGGAGGAATGGGAAGGTACTTCCCTGGACTACAACATAGGTTGGTGGGTGCCGATGTGGACAAAGGGAAGGTGAAAAAAGGTGGTGAGGAAGATAGTGCATGTGAGGAGGAACGTATGGAAAGCTGACTGAAAGAAGAAGAGACAAGAAAGAATTTGAGATGAGAATGGGCGAGCCTTGTGGGGATTTGTCCATCGTGGGGGGTTTAAGAACCGGGTGTTGTACCGGGTGCGGTATGAAGTGTGTGGGGAAAAAGGAAAAAAGGGATGAAGAAGATGAGACAGGAAAGATAAGGGGTGGTGGAAGGAAGTGATGAGGTGACGGGAGGCGCTAGGGAGAAAGGACGAGGAGGAGTCTATAAGGAAAGAGGAGAAATGGCCGGGACGAGCATAAAAGTGAGGTGGTATACAGAGATTGAGAACGAGCAAAGAAAGTGGTTCGAGCAGGGCTCTGCACGGGTCAGATGCTTGGCGCCGGGGTGTGAGTTGAGGGCGAACCAAACAAGGGTATAAGTTAGCGCAGGCAATGAACAAGTAGCAGGACAAGAGTTTTGTTGTGTTGACGGGGGCAGATGTAGAGAGGAAGTGATGGAACGTTGCAACTTCAGGGAAAGAAGAGGCGGGTTCTGGAAAGAGCATCTTGGAGCGAGAATCAGGAATGAGGAGAGAAGTGGGATCAGGGGTGGAGGCGTGCGGCTGAGTGGTTGGAACGGGCCGTTGAGAGGAGTCGTCGAAGAAGTGGTAAATGCAATTGGGATGAAGAAAACAGGAAAGGCGGCTGGACCTCGGAAAGAGGTTGAGCTGATTCATTGGAAGTGGAGAGATAGGGATTGGTGTGGAAGATGTGAGTTGGGATCGTAAGAGGGTGTTAGAGGGAGGACATGCCGGTGGAGGGGTGGAGAGGGCGTGAGTGTGTTAGTTTCAATTTTAAGGGAAAAGGGGGGAAACGGGATGCAATGAGCTGGTGCGTATAGGGGGGAAGTTGTTGGAGCATGCGATGATAAAATGTGGAGAGAGAGGGTATAGAGAACAGAATCGGAGGAAGGGGAAAGGGATGAGATGCAATTTGGTATTATGCCAGGGAAGGGAAACGATAGATGCAGTGTTCATTTTTGAGGAGGATGCAAGAGGAATATCGCGCAAAAGGGGAAGAAGTGTTATAGTGCCTTGTGGACCTGGAGAAGGCCTTAATAGAGTACCGAGGAAAGTGATTGGACGTTGGTCAATTGAGGACGAGGGGGTATACCAGAAGTGGTGCTTAGAGCGGTGAGAGGTCTGTATTTAGGAGCAAAAACAAGAGTTCGAGTAGGGTCTGAGTAGTGTATGAGGAGTAGGAGGGTGAAGGTGGGTGAGCATCAGGGTTCTGTGCTGTCGCCATTGGTGTTTGCAATGGGTTTGCAAGTGTGGTTGATTGTGGTTTATACGGAGAGTGCAAAAGATGTTTGATGAGTGAGATGCGTATGCTGTTGATTAGTTAATGTTGAAGACAAATGGAGGTTTGAGGGAGAAGTTTCGGAAGTGGAAGAAGGCATTTGAGAGTTAAGGGCTGAAGGTAAACCTTGGGAAGACTAAAGTGATGGTGAGTGGGGGAGGAGAGGGAGGTTGTTAGTGAGGGAAGGTGGACCAGTGGAATGTGGAAGAGGGTGAGGGCAATCAGGTGGTGTGCGAATTTGGGAAATGGATAGGAAATGCACAAAGATGAAGAGAGTTGACCCCAAGTTTGGCAAGAGACTTTGTGTGTGGAAGTGCAAGAACGGGAGTTGAGGGAGTGGGAAGGAGGGGGAAAAGTTGTGTGACAGGTGGGAAACAGTGAAGAGTTCACATAACTAGGTGGACTAGGATTAGTGGGGTGGTTGGATGTGAGGGCGGCTGTGACAGCCAGAGTAAGGTATGGTTGAGTGAAGTTTAGAGAATGTGGAGAGAGTGTTACTTGGGAGAAGAGTTCCTTTGAAGATGAAAGGGTGCTGTACAGGAGTTGTTGTGTGGGATCAGTGATGCTGTATGGGGTGAGACATGGTTGCCTGAGTGAAATGACGATGGGAATTTGAGAGGGCGAGAGCGCATGGTGAGGAGGATGAGAGCAAGTTGGGTGAAATTGATGGACAGGAAGAAGATGAGGATGATGCAGATGGTGGGTTTGGAAGAGGAGGCTGATCGACTGGCGAAGGCCGAATGGTTGTAAGAGGTGATGGGCAACGTGATAGGAAGGATGAGGAGCATGTTTTAAAAAGGGCTTTTGAGTTGGAGGGGGTGTTCGAGGAAGAGGGGCGACCAAAGAGACATGGAGAGGACGCAAAGTGGAGGAGAGAGTAGGAGGGTGGGTTGAGGATGGGGAGGGTTGAATCGGAGCGAGTGGAGGAGGGAGTAATGGCGATTCTACGATGTGGAGGTGGAATTCCGGCCACCCCGGTTGGGGGACAAAACAGGATTTCAAACTTTGGTTTATACTAACTGACACAGGTTTAGTAAATACAATATCCGTATGACAAGAACATGGCAATGCATTATAGGATGGTTCAACTATTGTCTGTAAATCTTTAATGTGGGATGAAATCTCTATACAATCTTTATTATGTTAGTTCTTATAGAGAAACAGCAAGTACAAAATGGCGGCACAATGGTAAACTTATGATGTTTTCAGAATCTTCATCCTACAGGGACTGTACCAAAAAAAAACTAGAACAGAGAATTCAAAGATAATTTGTTGGTCAAAATTAAGTTCATCTCAACTGGAAGTTTTTACGATTCTTTTTAGGGAGAGTGTTCCAGCATTTCAGAGATTTAGTAGATTTTTAGTTGATAATTTTGGGTTTCTGTTCAGAAGTATGGTAATTATCTGAGACGTTGAAAAAACCTGGTGGGCCATGTTGAGGCTTATCATGATATCAACAAAGTCTGCCATTGAAAATCATTTTCAAGATATTCTTTATTGAAAATAAACTTGAAAAGTAGGTATGATAAAGGCTGACTTCTAGTGATATAACAATTTATAATTTATTAATGTAGCAATGCTAAATAATACATGTATCATTAGGAAATTCATTTCCAAAACCAGTCTGGTGTCTCAGCATTTACGGTAGGTTTCAGCAGAAGGTAAAACAAGAAATAAAAAATACCCGTGGGGAAAGTAAACTGAGACTTTGAAAAACACAAACAATCTTCTTTATGGCTCTTTTGAACCTACTTCTTGATCATATTCTGCCGACATCTTGGAGGCAGTGGGGAATAGGGGAAGGGTTAATTGTCTCTCCAACGTATAGAGCGTGTTGGCGCCACACATTTGTCCCCTAACAGACTTTAGACTGTACATTAGTTTCAGCAGTAAATTCCCAAAAATTCACCACAAAGAATGTCATGATTACTGTCCCCCTGAAAGGAGTCTTATTTCACCCACAACAATATCTGTTATGGGCTCACTGAAATAATATATCATAGTCAGTGCATATGTTAAGGGCAGGGACCTGTGAGTTCCGAGATATATTTGGTGGTACCTTGCAAATATTTGATTCTTGTATGTAAAGTAACATTGTCCTTAGAAAGAAAAAGGACGATGGAACCGATGATTGGCCATCAGATAAATGATTAGAAATTTCCGTTTTGGAGAAAACAGAAATGACTAAGAAAACAGATTTTTGCCCCAAAATTTCGAGACAGCATAAACAAAAACAATTTGAATTATTTCATGTGATTTCTTATGTTATTATTTAGAAACAAGAAAAATTGTCTAGGGCCCGTTTTCATTTTAATTAGAGCTTACTTTCGGAAATATAAGGAAAAATGTCAAAAAAAGTGTGTTTTACTTCTTCCAAAAATTTGAAGTAATATGGAGGGAAATTTTAGTAGGAATCGAAAACTGAAAAGTAAAATGGAGAAAAAAACGTCCATGGAGAAGACCGACTGTTATTGTAGGAAAGTTAAACCTTACCTTTTCGGTATTTTTGGAGTTATCTGTCTGAAATTTGCCAAAATTTTTGAGAAAATGAACATTGGGAAAATCCATGTTTAGTAAAAAAGTGACTTTCACCGCCATTTCAGCGTTCCTTCTCAAATAACACTTTGATCTTTGAACTTCACAAAATGAGTATGTGTGCAAGTGATCAAAATACGTCTTTATGCACATTGAATCAAAACATATTTTTGTCTACTAACTCCAGAAATTAGGAAGAAATGAAATTCATTTGTCTAAATAGCGCTTTGTTAATTTCAAATATTATTTTTCAGTTTTCCAAGATGAGTTCGCGAAAAGTACAATAAAACACGCGCACGCTTCAATACGCAGCAAAAATTCAACGGCGGAGCGATGGTGTCGCCTTTGCGCCTGGACGCGTGGAAATGTGCTTAATTCCCGCCGTTTAGACCAAGCGGTTTTTTGTGACTTAACACTGGTCAAATAGCGGTTTTAAATCGGCAAAAAAATAAGCTCAAGATTGTCTGCAGTGGAAACCTTTGGTTAACTATAAGAACGCAGTTGATGTTTAAAATGGTGCAAAAATAGAAATTCGTGTAAAAACAAAAAGCACCAGGGTTGACACCACCTTAATACTTCCTGTGGTCTTAAAATTTCTTTGTTGAAAAGGATTGAAGCCAACAATGATGCTACACGCATTATACCCTTAGTATCTTGAACTTCAGGTGAAAACTGGCCAAGTGGTATTTTATCAATGTGTTCAACTGTCAAATTCCGTTAGGGTCCATCAAATTGTGAGGAATAAAAGACGACAAGATTTAGCTTAGGATCTGGTCTAACAAATAAATTCTAAAATATCTGCAAAATAGCCACTTTATATTTTTCATAAGTTTGTAAGTTTGATTGGTTATATTTTATTGGGCAGTCTGTATACCATGTACAAGCTTAATGATACAAGAAAACCATGCTCCTGAGATGGTGACATGAGTTGAGACCATGACAGATTTAAATAGACCAGGACATGAGTTTTCTGAGAGGCTAACTGATGGGCTGAAGTAGTCTAGGGGATGTTCCATTTCTTAGGGGGGTTATATTGGTTTTGCTGTCTATTGTTTGATTTTTAGTTGGTTTGATGTCTCTAGGTTCATTCTTGGTGGTTCCTGGGTCAATAGTTCCCTGGTGGTGGGTCTGGTGTCTGCTTGTTCCATTCTGGTTGTTTCTGGTGTCTAGTGGTTAGAGTCTTGATGTTCCGAATGTCTACTGGTTCATGTTATTCTAAATTCTTTCCACTAGGTAGCCTATAGGATCTTAGTACTCTATTCGCTTGGTCAAGCTGCTTCACTAATTTGGTTTTCAAGTCAGATTCTTTAAAAACAAAATATGATTAAATTGGTATTTTTATCGCAGGATACAAGAATATTTGTCTCACTATAAGTTTTGAAGATATTGCGCTCGTCGCTCTGCGACTCGCACAATATTTTAAAACCATGGGCCTTTTTTGACGATAAATTCTGTACCCACTCAAATCATCCAATATTATATCAAACTATTGCAATTAAGTTTTTAAAAACAATAGCTCCCATGAGTGACGTGTTTCAAATGTGGTACTCTCATGACAATGAAATGGTAGATGCAACCCTTACACTGAAACTCTCTCACTCGCAGGAGTAACAAGACAAGGTTCCGTGGATGGTATCAGGGATACTTGTATGGTTTAGTGGACAAATACTAGACACAAAACATGGCACCATGGAACATCACACCGGTGTGCCACTGTAAGTATTGACTAGTTTTCCTCATCTTCTTAAAAGTCTTGACAACCCTTTGTTTATGAAGGAAGGGTGCGTGGTTGGAGTGGTTGTAATCATATCTGCCATCTTTTTGTTTTTGTTCAAAATTTCAATGAATTGACATCAGGTGACAGAATATTCATGGATGTCGTTTAGTGACACTGATGAATTCAGCAGACTTAGACGGAATAAAAGGCAGAATTTATCTGTGAGAAGTATGCTGAATTCATCAGGGTAGTCACTAGTGACCCAGAGTCACCAACGACCATACCAATATTCATGAGAGATTATGTTAAAGGATTTTCAACTCATAGAAATGAGATCATACTACTGAAATTCAAAGATGAAGTAATAGCAATCTAATATAGAACCACCATACATACACACGGAGGAAAGAGTCCACTTTGTCGAAGGGGTTCGCGCCAGGCAATGTTGATATGAGACTGACTTAAAAATCACTAGCTGACATCATTTTTTTTTAATTCATATCTTCATGACAAGACCATTTTATGCTATTTTACCTACCACAGGTCATTACTGGCATGCTATTGGAAGTGGCAGCGGTGGTACATGTCATGGACGCCAGTCAACACGACAGAAATGTGAAGACGCTTCCAATTTCGTACAAATCAGCCAGATGGTTTGATGTGACCTGAAATGAAGCAGGGTAAGTGAGGAAAAGTATTTATGATGCTCATCTAGTCTTGCAGTAGTGTTTAAAATAATCAAATGTGCATTGGCAAGCATTTTTAATGACCTTACAAGCCATGCAAGTTATAAGGAGTGGAAATTGGTCCATTTGAAAGACACAAACTCGATCTAAAACAAGAAACAGAAACGAGCTTTTGTAATTAGCGAGGGAATAGCAAATTCCCAAATCAGTGTCGATAATGTGTCATGATGTTCTTAATTTTGTCAGATTTTGGCCATAACTGGACTAGGAAGCAAGCACTCTATAGGTGTGTTTTCTATACCGGAAAAGAGAGGATAAGGGATTAAATGTGCTCAATAAGAAACTGACGCCCTCCTTATTGGAAATCAAACCGGCAAAGGAAGCGAAATAGCGGCGTCACTAACTGGGTAAAAGTGAGATTCCGTACATAGCCTCTGCGGCGTGTACAACTCCAGTACATTCGAAGCCTTCTCTGACGTTCACGGAACATTTAACCCATCTAAACCTATATTTGTTACCTCTGAAATTTGACTGTTTGTAAAATGTACAATCATACTATCGCGAGGTTCCCGCCATACTTTTGTTTGAAAAGGCAAACCCGCAATGGTTCTTCATCAATTCCTGCTGAAATCTGGAGGCAGTGGGGAATAGGGAAGGGTAAATTGTACCTCCACATTAGAGCGTTGTCCACACATTGGTCCCTCAACAGACTTGTGTAGGAATGTTAATTAGTTTCAGCAGTCAAATTCCCCAAATTCCCCAGGGTCATGATAGGTCCCCTGAAAATGAGTCTCTTATTTCACCCACAACATATAATTCTGGTGCTTTCACTGAAAAATATATAATTAGTTCAGGCATGTAAGGGCGAGTGTGAACCTGAAGTTTCCGGGAGTATCTTTGGTTTGTACTTTGCAAATATTGATTATGGATGTTAAAGTATCATTTATAGACAGAAAATGGCCGATGAACCGATGATGGCATCAGATTATGTAAAACTTCCGTAGTTGGAGGAAAAAAAATACTAAAAAAACATCGATTTGCCCCAAAAAATGTTTCAGACAGCATAACAAAAACATTGGAATTTTCATTGAGTTCTTATGTTATTTTAGAAACAGACAAAAATTGTTAGGGACGGTTTTTCATTTTTAAAATAGAGCTTACTGTTCGAAATATAAGGAAAAATGTCAAAAAGTGTGATTGTACTTCTTTTCCAAAATTTGAGATATATTGGAGAAATCTTTAGTTGAAATCGAAAAATGAAAAAATTGAGAAACCGTCCATGGAGAAGACCAATTGCTATTGTAGGAAAGTTAACACCGGACCTTTTGACTTCGGTATTTTGTGAGTTATATTGTCGAAAATTTCCAAAATTTTGCGAAATTGAACATTGAGAAATCCATTGTTTGAGTAAAAAAAGTGACTTTTTCACGCCATTCAAAGCTGTCTCTTTCTCAAATAACTTTATCTTTGAACTTCAAAATTGAGTATGTATGTGCAATGATCAAACTAAATCTTTATGCACTATTGAATCAAAACATATTGTCTTCTAACTCCAGAAATTGAAGAAATTGAAATTTCATCTTGTCTAATTAGCGCTTTGTTTACATTTTCAAATATTATTTTCGTTTTTCCAAAGATGCGTTCGCGCAAAAGTAAGTACATTAAAACACGCATACGCTTCATTACGCAGCAAGAAATTCACCGAGCGGCGCGATTGGGGCGCCTGGCGCCTGACGGCGTGAAATGTGCTTAAATTCCGCGTTTGACCAAGCGGTTTTTGTGACTTAATATGGTCAAGTAGCTGTTTTAAATCGGCACACAACAAAAACTACAGCTCAAGATGTCTATGCAGTGGATAAACCTTGTTGGTAAACTATAGAACGCAGTTTTGATGTTTAAAAATTGGTGCAAAAATCAGATAGAAATCGTTGTAAAAACAAAGCCACCAGGGGTTGGACCATACCCTTATTACATCACTCTGATCTGTACAATATCTTGTTGACAAAGGATTTAACCCACAATGATGTACACGACGTTATAACCTTAGTAGTCTTGACCTTCAGGTGAAACTGTCCAATGGTATTTTATCCAGTGGTGGTTCAAACTGACAATTATCTCCGCTTAGGGTCCATCAATTGGATGGAATAAAAGCGGAAGATTAGCTTAGGATCTTGTAACAAATAAATTAAAATATTGGCAAAAAAATGCACACTTTATATTTTTCATAATGTAGTTGATTGTATAGTTTTTATTGGGACCGTCTGTATACCAATTTGTACACAGATAAGTACAATAAAACATGCATCTGAGATGGTGACATGAGTTTGAGACCATGACATGAGTTTTAAAAGACCAGCAGGACATGAGTTTTTCTGAGAGGCTGGCACTGATTGGCTGATGAAGTAGTCTAGGGATGTTCCAATTTCTTAGGAGGGGGTATTATTTTGGGTGGTTTGCTGTCTATTGTTTGGATTTTTAGTGTTTCTGATGTCTTTGGTTCCATTTCTTTGGTGGTTCCTTGGTGTCTAATAGTTCCATTTTGTGGTTCCTGGTGTGTGTGCTTGTTCCATTTCTTTGCTGGTTCCTGGTGTCTAGTGGTTATATTCTTTGTTTTCCAAATGATCTTCTGGTTCATTTTATTCTAAATTGTCTTTTCACTAATGTTGGCCTAATAGGATCTAGTTACTCTACCGCTTAGGTTAAGCTGCTGCTTCACTAATTTGAGTTCAAGTAGATTTTAAAAAACAAAAATATATGTAATATTGGTGATTTTATCGCAGGATACAAGAATTTATTGGTCTCACTATAAGTTTTGGAAGAGATTGCGATCTCGCTCTGCGACTTACTCGCACATATTTCAAAAACTCGGGCCTGGCCCGATAAATTCTTGTATCCCACTCAAATCATCCAATATTATAGCAAAATATTGCAATTAAGTTTTTAAAAATCATAGTCTACCTATGATGTGACTTGTTCAAATTGTGGTACTATCATGCAAATGATGTGATACTATATGCAAACTTACACTTAACTCTCTCACTCTGCAGAGATTGTAACAAGACAACAGGTTCCGTGGATGTATCAGGGATATCTTGTATGGTAGTGGACAAATTACTCGACAAAGAAACATTGGCCACCATTGGAACACATCACCAACGTGTGTGGCCACTGAGTATGCTGTTTATTTCATCAGCTTCTTAAAAAGTCTTGACAACCCTTTGTTTTCATAGAAGGAAGGTGCTGGTTGGAAGTTGGTTGTTATCAGATCTGCCATCTTTTTTTTTTGCTTAAAAATTTTCACTGAATTGACATCAGGTTGACAGAATATTCATGGTATGTCGTTTAGTGACCCTGATGAATTAGCCGACTTATACGCGAATGAAAGTGCAGAATGTTATTTGTGAAAGTCTGCTGCTGAATTCATCAGGGTCACTAGTGCCCGAGTCACTAAACGACCATACCCAAATATTCATGAGAGTAAGTACAATGATTTTCAATATTCATAGAAATAGATCAAACTATGAATATTCAAAGATGAAGTAATAATAGCAATATCATCATTAGAACCACCATACATACAAAGAAAGATCCACGTGGTCGAAGGGGGTTCTCGTCCAGTGCAATGTGATATGAGACTGACTTAAAAATCACTACTGACATCAATTTTTTTTTATTAATATGTCTGAAAGACATTGTATGATAGTTTTACCTACCACAGTCCATTACTGAATTGCATTTGGAGGACAGCGGTGGCTACATGTCATGGACGCCCCACGTCAACATCGACAGAAATGTGAAGATCGTTCTTCCAATTCGTACCAATCAGCCAGATGTTGATTTTTTGTACACTGCAATGACGCAGGGGTAGTGAGGAAAAGGATTTATGATCTCATCAGTCTTGCAGTAGTGTTTAAAATAATAAAGTGCTTGGACTTGGCAAGCAATTTTTAAGTGACCATTACAAGCCTGCAAGTTATAAGAGTGGCAAATTGGGGATTCCATTTTGAAAGACAAAAATCGATCTAAACAAGAAAAAGAACAGCTTTTGAATATAGCTAGTGGAATAGCAAATCCAAATCAGGATGTCGGGGACAAAAAAACTTGTGTCACTTGATGTTATTCTTGTGTTCAGATTTGTCATCACTGGACTAGGAAGCAAGCACTTCTATAGGTGTGTTTCTATGTACCAGAAAAGAGACGGATAAGGGATATTAAATGTGCTCAATAGAAACTGACCTCCCTCACTATGTACTGGTAAATCAACCCGGCAAAGGAAGGAGGAAAATAGCGGCGTCACTAAACTGGTAAAAGTGATATTACGTACACGCCCTCTTGCCGCTGGTACAAATCCATGTCCTTCGAAAGCCTTCTCTGACGGTTCACGAAACATTTAACCATCTAACCTATCATGTGCCTCTGATTTTGACTCTGTAAAAGGTCAACCTACTATCGCAAATTCCGCCATATTTTTGTTGAAAAGGTCAACCCGCAATGGTTGGCTTTGACATCAGTGTATGACCTATTGCCGGCAAAGTTTTTATGTGGAGTTGATCGACAGCAGCCAGGGAGTATTTACCGGCAAACAGCGCCCAATAGAAAAATGACTGT
>JAMKCH010075912.1:0-20533 GCA_023653785.1 Ophioderma brevispina
AACATGTTGGTCGTAAAAGGGATTCTTCTGAGGGACATTACAGCGTCGCAGCGTCGTTCTCAAGATAGGGATGGCTCTGGTGCTATGACCTAAGAATACTTCTCCTCTCCGTCTAGAAAAGTCTATTAAGTAGTAAGCGGAAAGCATATGACTCTTCTAGCCAGGACTACCCGAAGATCTAGAGGCTCGACTTCGTACTTCTCAACGTCATCGGTCCAAGTCCAATGACCGGAAAAAATTTTTTTTTGTTTTTTTCTTTTTTCAGGTTCAGCACCCATAGTGTAAGGTCATTCTCATTGTCCATAAATCAAAGACTGTTTTCATGAGAATAAGTCAGTGGCATCTCCTCGGCGAACTGATTCTAGACCCTAGACCGACTCGTTCCTCTGATGAAATTGCCGCTTATAGTGGATCTTAGAAAATGATCAAAGTGATTGATGTCTCTGATAAATCTATATCAAAGCCTAATGATTAAGTTATTTACTCCAAGACCGGAGTTAAGTTATCTGTTTTCTGATAAAGAGAAGTCGCCGTGCAACATGAGTTCTGAATCCCGAAGGTGCTAGATCTGTTAACTTGGATAGAGGATTATCCTCTTGTGAATCATCTAATGTGATTCATCACAGAAATGAGCATAACCTGATGCCTGCCCCTACAGGGTTTCTCCCGAGTTCAACCACCGAAACTACTCAACCAGTATCGACTGATGCTACTCCATTCGTTGCACAATCTAGTCAAGTTACTTCAAGTCAGAGCGCACTAGTGATAATTTGTGTAAAGATTCTGATCTGTTGAGGATACGAAGTAAGAGAAATTCCCAAATTGATTTGGAGCTCCTTATTCCCGCTGTTGACATCCCTTATGACGAAGACTTTGAAGACCTACGTTACTTATCTCCAGATGTTGATTTGCACCTTTTTTGGAGCGGTTTTGTTCATCGTGGATTGAAATGTGATTATGCTACTACTAAAGATTATACAAACTTCGGACCTTGGTTTGGCCTCAAAGCATTATAGGAAAAGGAGTGAAGCCTATCATCCTGTTACGGGACAGACTTAAGACAGACTTGATAGGTCAGAGTCATTTGGACTGATATAGAGGAAGATTCCCCTTCTCTGATGGATTCCTGAGTCTTGCCCTTAAAGTGAGGAAGATTAAGAATTCTTCTCTGTACCTTTGGTTCCTAGACCTTGCTGGGATAAATGAATTGATGAGGAAGACTTTATTCCGCCAAGACCAATGCCCTCCAAGTATAGATTGAATGCAAGGCGGTTCTTCTAAGAAACATCAGGACCCTGTCCCATAGAGTTGATTCACATGTAATGAGGGCAAGGACGCGATCTCTCTGGCATTTTGAACGATCGCGCTCGTGATTGAAGAGAACTAGAACTTCAAATGTTAGCCTTGTTGTCTCTTAGTAGCCACCTTATCAACGGGTTATTGGAGCCTAATGTAAGAGCTGTCTAAAATAAGCCTATTGAGAGATGCCTTTTTACTATTAAGATCTTCATCACGGTTTCTTCTCAGAGCTTTTCACGAAGATTGCTTACAGTTAGTGGCTCTAAGAAGAAGATGCTTTGAATTTTAACACAGCAAAATGTTCTCCTCTTAACGCTCCCAGAGGAAGATCGTCTTGGAGGACAGTGGTCTATTTTAGCTTCTCAGGAAGAAAGAATGTGTAAAGGCTTGCCGGCAAGAGCTGCCAAGAGGCTCTAATAGTAACAAGTCCAGAGGCTCTCCAAATATAGACCTTATATATACAGACCTATGATTATGGCTGCCGCAGAAGGTCCTCCGCCTCAGTTATGGTCTGCCCATAAGTGAATAGAGGGTTTCTTTTCGGAAGTCGGAATATGGCTTTAAAGATAACAAGTCCACTATAGAGGATCTAGACAGTTCAGGAGCTATTCTTCCTACTCCCGACGTAGAGGCGGCCAGACGGGCGCGAGTGGGGGCGGAAAGTACAATTAACTCTCCTACCTACCTTTGACGCCATTGGGGGGGGGGCGTCTGAAGTTTTTTTCCTCCCGGCGTGGCGATAGATAACCTCGGATCAATGAATTCTACAGACTATTTCAGACGGTTACGAATTTGGAGTTTACCGATCTTTTTACCGATGCCTTCCCCCATGAAGTCAGATTCTGCATACTCCTATGCCAAAAGGACTTTAAAAGGCTATGATTTAAGAAGGAAGTGAGCATTGCTCAGACAGAATGCAATTTTTCTAATAAAGAAGACTATGGCAGGCTTCTATTCGATTTCTCTACTTCCTGGCTCCGAGAAAACAGAGACCCTCACCCTAGCATAAATCTACGCCCTCTGAACAGATTTATTCGACCAAGACATTTTCAAATGGAACCCTTCATGCGGTCATCAAGATTTGAAGAAGGGCTGGTTCGGCGCGACAATTGGATTACAAGACGCCTACCTCCAGTTCATCCAGTTTTTCCTCCTCCTTGTTCCCTCCTCATCAAAAATGGCTTCGCCTTAGATTCACAACATTCTTTTCAGTTCCACGTTCTGCCATTCGACTTTTCACTGCTTCGCCCTTACTTTACAAGACTCTAAGACAGTGGCAAGAACATCTGAGAAGGATGGGCGTCCAAATTTTCCGTCTATCTCGACTATTGGTTGATTGTAGCCCCAAGCAATCAAGTCTGTTACCGCATTTTAACTGTGGTTAATGAATACGGTGAAAGAGCTGGGGCTTTTTGCTCAACCTAAAGAATCAGTCTTATTCCAAGCCAGTAACCGGAGTTCCTATGAGCGATTATGGACTTGAAAACAGCCAAAGCTTTTCCAACAGAAGAGAGAATTTCAAAATTGATGGATTGTCCCTGCTTCATTCTGAAGAGGAATTTTTCTTTTAGTCTCCGGCTCATCTATGGCTCCGCTGGTTAGGGATGATGCCAGTTTGGTAGGCCTTCTACCCTTCTGCAAGATTGAGGATGAGACTTCTCAGCCTACACCATCCGGATTTACTACAGAGACTACCGTCACGTTCTAAACCGTCAAGTACCGTTAAAGCCAAGATTGCAAAGCACCTACGATGGTTAAGCAACTCAAAGAATCTTATGGTGAGAAAGAGGTTCCAGTAGGCTCCTCATCAGTTATTATAACCAGATGCTTTCGAGACGTATGGGGAGCATACATGATATCCACAGAATAAAGGGAGTATGGTGCTCATAGATGATAATGAAGTTCCATATAAATGTCCGAGAGTTTGCTTCAGTCTACCCCCAACGCTCTAAAGCGGTTCAAAAAATGATTCTTCTTGGGATCATGAAAATCACATCAGACAATTCCACTGTTTGTGCCTACATAAATCACCAAGGAGGGTGCCAGAGATATCCTCATGTGCACAACAACCATCCGCCTCCTCTCTTGGGGCCAGTATCATTTAATTAACCTCAAGGCGGCCATCTCCGAGTCATAAACGGTATCGCAGACAGTCTTTCCAGAGGGAAATCAGAAGCCACGATGATAGCTTACTCGGAAATCAACCATGTGGAGTAGTGCATCATCTCCACAAGCCGCATATCCAGAGATTTTTTCAAAACATACAGGCCCATGTAATCTGTGTGCGAACAGAAACATCCCACCACCCCCACATACTGCCCGTGGCTGGAAACGTACGAGAAAGCCTGGGTGAAGGACTGCTTTAACAATAAGTTGGGGAACCTGATTGCATTCGCCTTTCCATTCCACCGATAACAATTCTGGCAAAAGTACAGTCAAAAGTTTCAGCAATCAAGGTCTGCAAGATGCTGCTTGTAGCCCCGCCCATTTTGGCACTGTCAGGTTTTGTTTTTGAGGCTGGTCAGCATGCTGGAAGACCATGCAAGTCTGATTCCTTTAAGAGGGCAAAATCTTTGTGGATGATAAACCGAAGAGTGTGCTCAAATACTAAAGTCTCTACACTTGACTTTTGGCCTCTCTCAAGCTCGCCTTAAACGGCAAGGCTTTTCAAGAAGAAGCTGCCAAAAGGGAGCCTCCCTGGCGTCTTTATCACTAAGGAAGTCTACGTCCATTATCTACAATAGCCACTTCGACAATTCAATATCTGGGTGGCAAGAAACCTTAAGGTTTATCGCATACTGCCTGTGTAGGAAACGTGGCTAACTTCCTGACGGCCTCTTTTTCAAGAAATCTCCAGCCTTCGACTATTAGGAACTACCCGTCTGCCATTTTCTACTATCCCCTGATAGCCGACATGATTAGAGAAGATAAAGGTCCTCGGATCTACTACATGAATGTTAAATAAACGTCCAACTATTCGGAAACTCACTCCTTCTTGGGATCTTTCCATTAGTCCCCTCCAATACGTAGCTTGCGAGCCGTTTGAACCTTTGACAAAGCCACTCTCCTTGACTTGACAAGAACGACAGCATTCCTCCTTATGGCCGCTTCTACCTGAAGGTGTTCCGAAAATTTCCTGCGTTATCTACCGACAACAAGTATATGAGATTCTCGTCTCTGACTCCACAATGTTCTCTTCTTCCTTCTCTTCCTCGTGCTGGTTCAATGGCCTAAACTCAACACTTCAGTTATGCACCTCAACCATTAGTACTTTTGCAGAACTAACCCAGTGTTACTGGTGATCCTGAGGATAAACGCTGGTGTCCAGGTCGAGCCCCGACTTATTACCACCGCCTCTGCCTTGTTTTGAGGAAATCTATAGATTCGTCAATTGCTGACCACCTCTTTATAACTACAATAAACCTTACAAAACTGCAACAAAACAAACATTACAAAACCTGGTCCTTGTCCCTCATCTCTGAGCTTTAACAGTTGAAAGCCTCGATCACTGGACATAACATCGCCTTAACCCCTCATGCTCATAAGATAAGAGGTCAGGCACCATCTGGCTTTTCACTTATGAGTGAACACTTTCCGACATATTATGGAAGCAGGCAGGATGGAGGAACGGCCTACTCCATTTCATCAAAATATTTATATGAAGGCAGTCCCTTTCCTACTAAACCAAACCGTGGGCCAAAACATCCCTGTCCCACAAAGTCAGGTCAGGGAGTAAGAGGAGGGATGCCAGTGCATCATTTCTATATCATCATAAGGTGAGATTGGCCGGTATAATCTATCTGTACCTTGATATGATGTGTTTTTATATGATATACTACTCATGTAATTTAGATATGGTAGACTATGGGCAAAATTATTAAAGGCTTCGCATAAAAGAACACCTGGCTAGAAACCCCGCTACTACTGAGACAACCGGCTCCACTTCCTTCACCTAGTACCAGTGTGGGCAGTCTAGCACTAGTTGGATCATTTCGTAATGTATCCATGGATGAAATAGAATATACTCACCAAAAGTGTGAGTTATTCTATTTTATACATGTATACTTACGAATGATCCAACTAGGAACCCTCAATCCGGCCCTTCCCTCCCCGCAGTTTAGTCCTTGGGGAAGGTACAAAAATTAACAAGGATTCTGGTCGCCAGTGACGTCATATGGTTGGGCGTAAACGCGATGCACAGCGTGGACCCGCTGCTAAGGCGTGGGCGCCCTAATTTTTAATTTTGCAGTAGGGGTGTCTGATGGCTTTTTTGATCACAAAACATTGCAACTCGTGGATCCATTTCGTAAGTATCCATGTATAAAATAGAATAACTTCACAATTTGGTGAAGTATATCCTTATGGCAGGTAATCTGACATAAACGTTTAACGGCATCGAATGAAAAGCCGATTCATCTCAACTTTGGAAATGTGCATTTTAGTTTACTTATCTTTAGTTCTAGTTGACTATTTGGAATTATCACACAAAGAAATTATATTTATAAATTCTCTGAGTCATCCTTAATGGTTAACCATCATATTAGCACACTTAATGATAGGGCTTTTGCATGTGCATTAATTGCTTCTAACCAGCCAAACTGCCAGTTGGTTTCCATGTACTTGATGGGGTGTATATGCCAGTGCCAGCTCTCATATCTTAGAGAACACATAGACAATAGACATAAATCAAAACACACCTTTAAAGAGGTAACAAATACATTTATTGCTTAAGTCCAAATCATAGATTTCATTCATACGCGGTATTATTTTCTTTGCAGATTATCCAAAACAGAAGCAGAATTAGCATTGGCTGAGCAAGGTCACTGACCTAAGTGAAATCTGGAAAAATCCAGAGTAGAGAATGCTTCACTTGATAATGACAGCATCAAAAAGGAGTTGCACTTGGAAAAAGGGGTATGTTTGGCTCAAATTGCAGAGAATTTTCTAGAAGTCCAAAGTATTTTCAATCATAGTTGCAGTACTTCTCTGAAGAAAAGTATTCTTGGTACCCTATTCAATATGCTTGTGAATTTGGTGGCAACAATGGATTTTGCAAGGTGATACTATGTATTTAGTGTCTACTTTTTAGTTTCTGTTACTTTTAGATCCCATTTTTCTTGAAGATCATTACTAAACTTTAAAAGTGCATTTCTTGTTTTAGCACCTTCTTTTTGGTTGCATCATTATTATTTTCCAACCGTCTTTCCAAAATTGAGTTTATTCTGAAATGCCCCTTTAAGAGTTAATTTTAGTTAATTCCAACTTAGGCACCAGTGCAGAAAGTACTTTGCTCATAACACCACAGTTGATATGCCAGTCCAATTTTTTACCACAAGGGTTGACATTGCCATCCAACTTCCTTTGAATTAACAAGCAAGTAGCATGATTATTATGTTGAAAACAGCTCAACAATAGAGTTTGTGTGATCAAAAGAAAGCAATGACTTTTAGTGTGCATTCACATGTAACTGACCATTATATTGACAAACTACAGGATCAGTGATGTGTTCCTGTGTAATATTTGTATTATGCAGGCTCTGGATGTCATTTTCCCCCATGATACATCTGGAAAACATCACGTCTCAGAGACAGTCGTTGGTGCTGCATCATATTGTCAGGTCAGGTTTCTTAAAGGGCCTGCTACTGGTATCCTGGTAACCAGTACTACCTGTCCTAGGGCCGAGTTGTCGGCGGCTAAACCGTCACCCCCACCAATTTTCTAAGGAAATCTGATGAGGAGGGTAGCTGTTTACCCTGGTAGAATGAAAAAGAAGATCTACCTACAAGGGCATCAGGCTGGAGAGCTTGGCGGCCATCCAGCACATGCTGCCTTGTGTGGTGGGCATAGTTGCCCAAAGGAAGGGCATCCGGTCAATTATCTTTTGCTCCAATAAATCCTCACACAGCAGTATTTCTGAGTGTGAGGTGTATCCGGCCACCCCCGTTGACGGGGACAAAACCAGATTTAAAACTTTGGTTTAACTAACTAACCAATTGTGAAATTTTATTTGTCTTTTGGGTGACTATAAGTGACTGGTTGTAATATTGTTTTATTTAAGAGCAAAACTGGAGAACAGCTGATTTTGTTGCATTTCTCCAGAAATTACAGATTATTGGGAGCTTCCGTAACCTGACCCATCTGAGACACTTTTTTTTGACACACTTATGAATTCGGAAGCCTTCATGGAATAAGCACAGGTTTATTTTGTGAAGGTTTCCGAATTCATAAGTGTGTCAGAAAAAAGTGTCAGATGGATCAGGTTAAGGAAACTCCCAGATTATTGCAGTGTCTCCTAACCTGGGGTCTCAATGCCAATGGTGTCAGAGGCCTTTTGAAGCCTGTGATAAACTTCCAGTCACAGCATGCGATTTCTGCTTGTTAGCATGTCTAACATTGCACTTGATCTTAGGTCAAAATCCGGCATTACGCATGCCAGTCGCTCACTGCGACTAGTAGTATATCATGAGCTTAAAGGGATTAGCAGCGATAATGCGAGAGAATCGATAAAATGTGGAAATGCATGTTTTTAACTTATAAATCAGGGATAAGTTTGTACAAATCCATATAACTGCTTTAATGTAGAAACAAACCACCAAATAGTGAAAAAATGAAGTATTTGAAGAAATTTGTCATACCGTCTCCCACAAATAGACATACATCAATGGCGTCTCAAAATCTGCACTAAACAGGTGATTGTGGTTTACACCAGTACAGAATGAACAACAATCAATAATGTTTGTGTTTGAGGTCAAACTGTATTGATCAAGGTGCACAATATCGCGCTGAAAATCTGTGATATTCACCGGGAAAGGCTTTTTTGATCTCAAGTGAGAATTTTGATACGCACGTATAGAAATTACAGAATCAGATAAAAAGTACTGCCTTGCCTTTCATACACAGATTTCAAGCCAACCACTTGCAGGTTATGTTCGTATATCCATGCCAGTAACAAAAATATAAAAATATGAATTTTGATGATTTTTTCGGTGTTTCGGATTAGCAAATCGCTGCTAATCCCTTTAAGAAAAGGGTCACAAAATTGCTTTGAAAAAGAAAAGATGGTTTCAAAGTTCACTTGAATATATAGAAAGAAAAAAATAATGAACAGAAAGGAGCTCCTCTCCCAAAAAAGGAGCATTATAAAGAGTAAAGTTCACTGGTGTCATTTAAATCCACCAACTTTGATAGAGTAAATAATGATAATGTTCTTTTGCAATCTGTTCATAGGAAAGAGCCAGCACAGAGGGCGTCCTTCAGCGTGATTTATCAGCAGCCAAAGATAGGACATCTCAGCTAGAATTGCGACTTGAAGAGTTGGAGAAGAAATGTGAGACTCAGCAAGAACAGATCTATGAGTTGAAGGAGGAACTCACCTCTAGTCATGCAGAGACCAAAGTACAAGCTGCACAGGCTGAAGGTAAGTTTCATACTATCAAGTACCAAAAGATTTCTTCATAACTGATCCAAAATCATTTCGGTAGCGATTGCCTTTGACAACTGATGCCTCTATTTTCCTTGCGATTGTACAGAACTGCTATATTCAACATTAGATGAGAGACAGGCATTGACAACTGATGCTTGCTTCTTTTTCTGCCAGTTCTTTTTAGGTCATCCGATGCAGTCGGAAAGACCTTATGTCGGCATGATTCATGTGTCTGTCTGTGTGTCCATCTGTGTGTCAAACATTTAGTATACACCTTTTGGTTGACACTTTTTCAACTTACTGTCACTTTTTAGTAAAGTGATGGATCCCTTGTCTCAATGCTTATACATTGAGACAAGGGATCTTATATGGGGTAACAGATGAGGAGGGCAGCTCGGCTTGTCCACAACAACTACGATTGGAAGACCAGTGTAACTGAACTCATACGGGAGCTCGAATGGGACATGCTTTCAACAAGGAGGAAAAACTTCTAGACTATGCATTTTGCAAAAAGCCATTGGGGGCACCTGGCACTACCAGTCCAGGACTACTTGCGTCCAGCCCTGAGGCAAACACGTTGATCACACGGAAACACTTATATTGAATACCAAACACGCATTGATGCTTTTAAATATTCATTCATCCCACGTACTGTTCGTGAATGGAACAACTTGCCGCCGAACATATCTAATATCAGTGAACCAAAGTTATTCAAGTCAACAGTAACCAACTACACTAAAGCACAAGACCAAAACATCAAGGACTAACAAGAATTGTGTGCACTCCTATTTCCTGCTCGTTAGTCCCAACAGGGCGTTGTGCAGTATTCTCAAGAAAGAAAGAAAGAGGTTAAATAGTGATGGATCAAGTTCATACTCAGTATGCTTATACATTGAGAAAAGTGGTCTTATGTGGGGTAACAGATGAGGGGTCAAAGGTCATTCAGGTGTCACTTAGGGTTATTATATTTCTCTAATTCTTTGACCACAAAATCAGACGACCTATTTGGGACTGCTCTCCCCTTTTTTCACCTGGGGTCATTGGCATGGCGGATGAATATTAAAGCTGGATAAAAAAAACATGGAAGTATGGAAGCTCAATGGCAATATCATGAATAGGGAAATTGGACAAGGTCAATTATGTCACCTTATTTATTGTTTTTGGTATGTCAAGGATCAAAATCCTTAAACAAAAAGGAAATTTCTGATAAAATTGATGCAGTAAGTGGGAATTTATTTTGAATCAGTTACGAAGAAAACTTTCTGATCTTGATAGTATCGTTCATGTATACCTCGTATGTATCGGCGTACGCGATTGGTCAATACGTGTCACGTGACCATGTATAAACAAACGTTTATACATGGCTGCCGTGACGAATGGTGGAAGTGGTAAAAAATCATACAATTTCACACTGAATTTGATATGAAATGATTTAATTTTGTAAGTAATAGTTAGTACAAAAGTACGGTATACATGAACTGGGTTCATTCATAGTATTTGGGTATGAATGTTGTTTATGCCCTCGGGCAAGCCCTCGGGCATAAACAAGCGTTCATACCCAAAATACTATGAATGAACCCCTAATTCATACTGATCCTATTAAACTATTCAATCTCAAGCTTGATATTCTATAATCTTAAACAATAGCAGCTGAAAATTCAACTGGAAAGTAGACTGAAATTTTAGGATATTGTTTAAGCAATTATGCATTCATTATCAACAAGTGTTTCTTGGGTGTGACCTGGTGGATTCAGATCTTTTCTTATCTTGAGCGTGTTTCATTTGAGCTCATTTCATAAACCCAATTTATTGTATTATGTTAATTTCAAGTTCTACTTCATTGACTTGAAATTCTCTGTCAAAATTGCTACTATTTCCAGTGTTGACTGGTCATCTTGGGCAATTTTAAAGCCAATTTTAGCATCAGGTTAGAAAACTGTTGCTAAGTAGTTTGTGCATGTGTAGTTTCTGACTGAATTTAGATACAGACATAGTTTAAGGTGCATTTTGTGATTCCAGGACCTCCTATTTTATTCATTGTTTACTAGATATCCTTGAGAAAAGCTTATTTTCAAAATTTGAGTTGATCACGATCTTGCGGTTTTGTGTTATGAGCATTTCCTTGTTTCCCACGGTCCCTTAGGCCACTGTGCTGTAAATCATTACACTGAACTGATTTCCTTTACACCAATGTTGACTGAAATATATGCATTTCCCTTCTGAGAAGTGGAATGCCCCAAAATACCTATTTTAGCACCCCTAAAAGATGAAATGGTCTCGACCAGTGACCCCAGGTCACACCCTGTCGACCATAGCTCTTCCTCAATTCCGTTTTGGCCGCCTTACCAACGGACGCGTGTTACCGCAGTTCTGTCATTAGCAGCCAAATTTTTTTTTTTTGACCTTTGACCTTTAGCCAACTAAGGTGTATCACTTAATTTTTATTACCTGTACTTGGTCTGGCGGGCGGGGAAAAGAAAACATACACAAATTAGCCACCAGACCCACATAATCACGTCACTTTCTTAACACAATAATAGTTTACCATATATATATATTATTAATAGTTTAACAATAATGATAATACAATCTGTCTCAAAATTGTTTTTTTTTTTTTTTTTATACCGGCCCCATAGTTGTTCAAAACATCTGATTTATGAAGTTAGTATGGTGGATCAATTTCTAATCCATTACTTGGCTTTGCCAATTCCTTTTCATGTTACTAAAAACTGGTATTTTATCAAGGAATTTAGTTTGTAAATAATCAATTTATCCACCATAATTCTGTATTTAAGGCTATATTTTGGAGTATTGGAAAGAAGCCAAAGTAATATTTTCTTTATTAAGATAAAGATTAAATGGCACTTTATTAAAAGGACTGGAAGTGAAATCATTCCAAACGTTCACCACCTTTTGCAATTAAAGAATAAATGTTGTATAGTTCATCGTTTTTACAGGAAAGTACATAGGTTATTTTCAGACATACGCATAATAAAAAGAGATGAGTTTGTCCCCAAAAATTATATTTGTAATGCTGTATTGAAACCATTTAAGTTTTTGTTGTGGAAAGAGGTCTTTAAAAGAGGAGATCGTTATACTCCAACCATCTTTCCATCGGAATTCAAAGTATTCATGTTATAATCCATTTGTTTTTTAGCTTGGTTATCTCTACATTTTGATGAATGGGAATAATAGTTGAATAGATCTTTGGCATCCTTTTTATATTTAATATATATTTACATGAGTAAGAGCGAAACGGGTAGGAAATGGTCATCTATGTCTGATTTTTTCGGAAGTTATCGAGAACTATTTTTAATTGATTACGTATATTTTCAAAAAAGTACAAAATCGATTGGAGTGTTAAATTTTTCTACAAAACTCATTTCTTGTCAACAATTTCACCGTTTACAGTTAGAAAGAAAATTCGTTAATAAACGAATGCCTTTTTCGTCCCATGATTTAAAATAAATTGTGTTATCTATTTTTATATCATCATTCTCCATTATCAACTGGGTTTTTCGCATCGCGTGCACTATCCAATTTAGCCCTGTGTTAACAAAGCCCAAGACACTTAGCACGTCTTTCCAAAATTGCGTTTGCGTGCCAGATGCTTTGATTTAGGTAGCTTTCCCCGTAATTAAATTCAGACTTATTAGTTATCCCCGTGCATTTCTGGAAATATTTCGAGTACATGTCATTGTCATTCATTAGCAGCCAAAATTAACGAGATTTTGATACTGGACTAGTTGTTCGTTCATACGGAATACTCCTACTACTGTACCATATCTATCTGGAATTTATTACTGGATTTAGGAGCGATCATTCGGACGGAATAATCGGAGACTTTTACGCCGTAGGAGAGCTCTTGTTTTGTATAACTTTTTTTCCGCCGAGCGGTCAGTGATCTGTGTAGCTGGGGAAAATAAGGTAAACAAGGCAGCCTTGACGCACGTGTTGCTGCTTCGGATGCCTGCTAGGTGTGAGTTTGTCTTATGTTTATTTGTTGCGGGATTGCTTGCTAACAATTAATTATGGTGGTGTTGTGTATATTTTATTATCTCTTATGGTTATTAATAAAATATGTAGACTGTTTCAAAAATTCTTTAACGTGGTGACTCAGTACCGAGTGCGTTTTTGGGTCCTGAAGTTTGCGTACCGGGGACATCCAGGCACGCTTGTTATTTTATGTACGGTTTTGATTGTTCGCACGCTTTTCCATCTAGCACCCTCACGCTCACCAAGTCATTTTATGGCGCACAATTGCGTTCGATGCCCCGCTTCCATTCATGAGGGGGATACCCATCCCTTTGTGTCAGATCAACAGCAAGTTCCAGCACCGAACGGTGCACCCTTTTTGTATTGGTCTGGTCGGAGTTCAATGGGACAGCCATTGGAACATGGGTTATGCGCTGTGTTGGTACACGGGGATGGGGGGGGTGGTGTCGGGCTTCGGTCCGGGGGTCATCCAAGGGCAGCGCTGCTGCTCTGGGTGCTCCCAAAGGTGGGGTAAGGGGGGCTTTTTTTTCGGCTTTGGCTACTTCGCGACGCGCTGATGAGGCGGCTTCGGGCCTCCTTCTCAGCGCACACGGCGCTGGCTCGCCTGGTTCAGCCTGGGGCTGGCTCCGATGCAGGCTGGCGCGGTCCTGCTCTGCAATCCCCAGTTGGCGGCTGGGGGCACTCCGGTAGTGGGAGTGGTGATGGTTGATGCCCTGTCGCCCGGGGCTGATCATCGCGCTGTCGGCCACACCTAGCGTGGTCACGGTTCCGGTGTCCTCGGGCACCATGACCGCAACCACGGTAGCCATTACTTTGGGGTATGTTTCGGCAAAAACCCTGGGGCATGGTGTCGCCGCCCAGTGGCCGACGTGGCCCTCGCCTTCTCCGCTTGTTCTAATGCACCGTCCTCTCAGGACTCCTACCAGCCGCAGACTTCCGATTTGTTTGTTTGGAGGACAGCGCTGGCGGGTGGACTCGGGCTCGGCGGTGAGTCACTTAGGTGATACTCCTTCGCAGCTGTCGACGTCCGCGGCAGCTAAGGAGCAGGAGGAGGTGGACCCTCTCCCCGCGTGCCCCTCACGTGTTGCGAAGGCGGCCTGCTGAGAGTATTGGATGCCTTGCGAGGCCTGTACGGCTGCGGGAGGAAGGGCAGAATCAATCTGGGCTTCTAATATCCATCCCGGAACGAGTCCAGGCTGCGTTGAAGGCTTCCAACAGAAGATTGGTCTCTGTGGAACGCGCTCCGGGAGAGGGTTTCCCCCTCAGAAGCTCTCTTCGAACAATATAGGCAATACAATAATACAATACAAACGGCATTTGATATAGCCGCCTTATCAAAACAAAGGTCAAAGCGCTTTACAAAATAGAGAGAGTAATACTATTTAGCCTAAAACATTGTTCATCTTTAACAATACCAATACCTGTTGTATTACTATGCGATAAGTACTTAACATCAAAATATAAAATAAAAAAAAAGAAAACAGCTGCTAATTAAATATCATGCGAGGCATGGCAATAACAAAAAACACATTTAAGCACACAATAAACTCTGAGGAAATAAGGAAAATTTTTAAAAAAAACTTTCTTAAAAGTAACAAGGACTGGAGTGGCGAACAGAGATAGGCAAAGAGTTCCATAGGCTCGGGGCCGCATTGCTGAAAAGCCCTGTCAACCCACTGACCTTTTTGTGCGGGAAACAGTGAGGAGCGTCTTGTCTCTGCAGCACGCAATCCTGGCCTGCCAGGTATATACAAAGAGAGGGATTCGGACAAGTAAGATGGCAATTGTCAGGAAATGGCCCTTGTAAGTAAGAAGCAATAAGCTTAAAGACAACGTGCTCACTAAGTGGTAGCCAATGGAGCTCTTTAAGGAATGGAGTGGTGTGTGGCTGGTGTCCTTCTACCAGATCTGAACACCAGCCTGGCTTGCACTTATTCTGCAACATCTGAAGTTTACTCCGATCTGGCCGACATTCATACAAATGTGAATTGGCATAGTCAATGCGAGCTAAAATCAGTGAACGGACGAGATGATGGACAACCTCTTCAAAATGTGATAAAGCGGCGGATCGGGTAACTATGCGAAGGTGAAAGTTAACAGACTGAATGCTGACCGAGACATGTCAGTCATAGACATTGTCTGATCAAACACGACACCAAGGTTGCTAATGCGAGGACTGTGGAACATCCACTGTGTCTCGACCTGATGGTAATATCTTGAGGCGATTTGTGTAATAGGGTGAAACATGCGATGAAAAAATTCTTGTCTTTCATCATTCAATTGAGTTTGTTACAGAGCAATCCACTTCCACTGATGTCAGCAATACAAAGAGAGCAGTCTTTTGACCTGCATGTTTGGCATATCCACCATCATATTGGAATCAAAGGTCAAAATAAGCTGTACATCATAAGCATTACATGTGGTAAGCAATATTGTGCTTACGATTGATGATGCGATACCGTAGTTGTAATTATGAAAAGAGAGGCCCGACCACAGAACCCTGCGGAAGACCGAAAGGGAGATGATGCTTGTTTGAAAGTGCATCCCCAATGCGCACACGAAAAGAGCGGTTCTGCAGGTAAGAACGAATCCACTGTAAGGCACAGTACATTGAATTCTGAAAGTATCACGTAAAACCTATTCCAAAAAGAATGGCCATGATCACACAGTATCAAAAGCGGCAGGAAAGATCTAGCAGCACAAATAGAACTGCCTTTACTGTTATGAATTGCATTGAGGATATCGGTCTGGACAAGCAGACAGACACCCCAAGAGGTGCCGTTTCAGTGCTGTGTCGTTCTTTGTAAGATGACTGAAACTTCTCATTTAAGTCTTTTGAGACAAGATGATCCGTTATCTGGGCACCCACTATTTTCTCCATGAACGTAGACACGCAGCTAATATTTGACACAGGGCGATTGTTCTTGAGCACCTCTTGTCTAGGGAAGGATTTCTTTTGGAATGGGTGTCACAGGCAGCCTTCCGGAGCTAGACTGGGAAAACACCAGTGCGGATAGGCTTGTTAATGATCAGTGTTTGTTAATGGCCAGCCAGAGCTGCAACATTCTCCTTAAGTCACACCAATGGAATGGTGTCTAAGGAAATGATTTGTATGGATTGAATATGTCACCTTGGTGACCTCTTCAACAGTGACTGGAGTTATTAAACTCAGCATGGAACGGTCTCGAAAGTAATTGTCCCACTGGGATCATTCATGCGAGTTAGACCGGGATAATTATCAAGGTCCCGTATGATTTGGGTTATTACTATGTCGCTGAAAAACCTGGCAAAGGAATTACAGTTAGGAACAGGTTGTTGTTTTTGGGGTTCAGAAGTTAGCAGAGTAGCAACCATGGTGTGGTTGTTAGCATTTCTAATTGTTCTCTGTAATAAACCTCCGTAGCATGATTGAGTGAGTTTACCAGTCACTGCTGATGGTACATTGTATGCATCCCGGATCGAACACTATTCTAGTTTTACCCATTTTCTCTCCCTAAACGTCTACGTTCACGTCTGGCAAATCATCAATATCTTTATTAAAACCAAGGTGATCGTGGGCTAATAATGCAGGAACGCTTGTCTTGAGGAGGTGCATGGGTATCGAGTACACTAAGAAAGACTCCTCAACTTTACCAAGCACCACCTCATCAAACTGCGCCATCACGAAGGTCAAGAATGCCAATCATGGATGAAATGTCATTGAGAAAGAGTCCTTGTCATATTCTTATATTTCTGATGGTGCACAAAGTTCTCATGAGTGGTGATTTATGGACTAATCGGACAATTAATCAAACGATGATCAGAGCCTAGCACAGGCAAGAGGCCCCACCCAGCAAACTAATCCATCTTCAAGACGAGATATGATCAAGGTCCAGAGCTGTGACCTCTTGATGTGTAGGGCCCCTGGATATGTTGATGAAAACCAGTAGCAGCCAGAATCTCCAAAAAATGAATCGACCTACGGTTTTGCGGGGGGAGGTAGACATGCACGTTGATGAAAATCACCCAGCTAGAGCGTTTTACGGGAACAAGAGCAATATAAATTAGGGAAAGTATCAAAACTCATTTAAAATGGTTATCTTGAGACCAATTTTCCTGGAAGGTGTGTGGACGATCACAGGGATGAGTTATAACACGTTAGTTTTATTTATTACACACAAGGATGCCAAAGGAAGGTGTGTTAATGCGTGTGGCTGTGGGGTGTATTTTGAATGTTTAGGCAATGGTTTGTTGGATTATCCAAGAAACCACCCTGGTCCATCAGACTTCCTGGGACAGTGCAGGAAGGAATATCCCTCAGGCAGCATCTCAGCAATGACCACCGGATCGCTTTCAGTCAACCAGGTTTCAGTTATCAAAAATGTCACAAGCATGTCTCAATAATGTCATCATAAAGAGAGTACCGTTTTTTACGACAGAACGGTGGGCATTCCATAGACGGAGTGTGAGAAGTTTTCATTATGTTAGGAATGTCACGGATGCTGCTGGAGTTCCGTGTTGCCTGCCCAGTCATGAGGGGACATTTTTGTTTTTTAGAATGTCTGGACAAGATGAGGTGCTGTCGGGTTCCTGGATGGTAGATATACGGATTAAATTAATTATCAATTGTTAGCCGGGGAATGTGGAATGTTAGGGTACGATCATCCCTGTTGAAAGTTTGGTGACGGGACGTCACTACTGGCAGGATTCTACGTTTCATGTGCTGCCCTCCCCGATGGGCCTCTCTGTCTAATGAATCTCATGATTATATCCCACAAAAACTACACATTACAGAAAACACTAAAAAGAATAATTACATTTCTAAAATCAAATTAAAAGATCATGTTAAACCAAAGAATACAAATTAGATAGCTTATACAAGAAGTGCGTAAGTGTAGTACAAAAGGATCAGACTGTGTTCAGAAGGTCAAGGTCAGCGAACACGTCTAAATTGCAGGCTCAAAACCAAAGACCCAAGTATATGGCATAGAAAGCTGATCAAATATAAAACAATGCAAAATATTAACAATTAAAACATTAAGAGCAATATCAAAAAAAGCAAAATTAGTGAGCATAGCTGGCAGTTTATAGGAATATGAAATAAAACCGTGAAGATAGACTGCCGGATATGCTTTACCAGGGCCGCGACGAGGACCTTTTGCTATAGGAAATGACGGTGACACACGATCCAGACCCCCAAATTACCTGGGAAAACTTTCGCCAAGTCGTTGAGAACTACCGAAGGGGACTTCAACTCTTCCTGAGGACTCCGACCATAGATCTTGACATAGCAGCCAAGTTTGCCCACAGGGCAAGGCCGCCCCGACTGGCTTCTCCCCCTTCTTGAGGACCAATTGAGGCACCTAGACCTGGCAGTGACCTCTGGTATAAGACTAGGCGCTTTCTCAATGGTCCTCGCCCACGATCTCAGATCCTCGCTGGCGAGGTGGTAGTTTTCTCCTCGAAGCCTCTGATGCCTTGACCGTCCTAGCCTCGCGAGTAATGACTCGGCAAACGGAGGCTTCAATGTCACTGGCGCGTCGCCTCAGCTTCCTTCGACCGATAACGCCTGCTCACTCTGCGCAACCCTTTAGGGGTGCTAAAATGGTATTTGGGGGGCATTCCACTTCTCAGAAGGGAAATGCCATATATTTCAGTCAACCTTGGAAAGGAAATCAAATCAAGGCTTCAGTTTAATGTTTATAAAACATAAAATTTGTTTTTGATATTATCTGTCCGTTTACACATACAGAAAATACAAAATTCGCATTTTTACAGATACGACTGAAGTTGCAACTTAAGATCGGTACACATGGATTACTAAGGCTAGATGGTTCAGAGGTGTATAAAAAATTTTTTTTAGGAATTGGGGGACCGAGGTTGTATCATCAGAAATGCCCCTCATGCAGGGGGTATACCATATGTGCCATGGTGTTTCAAACCCCCCATTTATATTTTAAAAACAACCCTTTATAAAAACACCCTTATACCGTGAAGTCATAATCCACCCAAAGCCTTTTTGCTTTTGCATAGGGAAAATGGCGAACCGCGATCCGTATCGTACCTAAGATAATTCTGATTATGAATGATCATAAAAAATGGAATAGTCCATTGCTGCGTAAAATATTGTAGGGACATAGGCCTGACCTTTTCAACATCTACACTCCTATATGATCTCCATGGTAGGGTTTTTTTCTTTAGCTTTTCTTTTGTAATCTTTTCAGAGGGCTTGGGCGTCCAATGCCTAGAATCAGCCCTTTATCATTATTAACATGGCCCCCATAGGCATAGCATAATGCATACAGTAACTTCTTCCAGAAGTGAGTTAGATTTGAAACAACAAAAAAACAAAGTTAGCTCTATCACAGTATCGGTTTCTTACTAGAAACGCACTCGGTTTAATGCAAATCAATAATCAAATACATTAACAGCAAAATATGCCAAAGAAACATCATAATGTTCCGAATTCGCGACCCTGACGAAGCGAATTCGCACCCAGAAGTATAATAATCGCTTTAGCTTTGCTCAAAAAAAACAAAATTAAAGTTTGAAGGCACAATTAGCACATGAACCAAAACCCCCATAATACTGAACACACGCTCAAATGTTGCATTTTGTCCCGAAATTCTTCTATTAGTCGGCATCCCACGTCTCCTTGTGTTACGGCCGGCCATGTTGGAAACGAAAATACTGGAAAAAAAATGAGCGGACTGGAAGTCGGCTGATTTCATTCGGTTCAGAGCTTTTCAGCTAGGTACAGATGCGCCATTACACGCTTCTATTTTTTTGCGCTTTAAGAATACACAGCATTTTAGTTTCACACGCTCCCAAACCCACGCTTTTAGGACTTGGATTTTTCAAATCACGCTTCTAAAGCGTCCGAGCACACTATGTATAATATTGGATTATATGAAAATATATTTATATAAATCAAAAATAATGGGACAATTCATTGAATTTGTCTTAATTATTGTCCAACCATGAACCCTTATTCAATTACGAGTAAATCCAACCTGCACAACTCTTATTTGAATGTTGGAAAAATCACATTTATTTACATAGTTTGTTTGAGATTTTAACTATTTAGCTCTCCAGGGACAGACAAGGATGAATATTTATTAATCTTTTCCTGGAGATAGCCAGCGCCCACAAGTGTTGCAAAAAAATCCATGTGTGCTTGGCTGGACTTGCACCGGCAAACTCCCGTATTAATAGGACGGCGCTCTTTACCAATTGAGCTAACACGCTAGGGTTGGTTAAGAATGAGCGATCAGATATTATCTTAATATTCAGAGGATGTTTTAAACCCATCCCGAATGCACTATGGTGTGGAAATTGCACCTGTTGAGGTCATGTGACCCACACGCCTAATTCCCAACACACAACAAACCCAGGACCCCATCAATTGTTTTTGGTCAAGAAAGTGTGTGTCAGTACTTATAAATTTCAACATTTCTGGGGAAGGTCTTTCTTGTTTGTCGAATCAATCATAAGCACTTTGTATCCCAGATATTAACAGGTAAGGTTATAGGTTAAATTCCAATGCATTATGGGATGGTTGAAATCACCTCTGTTTTCTGATGATTGTAATTCACAAGGTTGTCATAGGGCCACACCAACTTTGAATAGAATGTGTGTTTATTTTTGTACTTCCATCCCATAACATGAAATGGGCAAAAAATAATAAAGGAAAGGAGGGTGGTGTTCAAAGGCCTCAGTTTACTTCCAACGAGTGTGTTTTTATGGTATTACTTCTGCATGAAACCTGAAGTTAAAGACAACAAGACTGTTTTGGAATTGAATTTCCAATGCTACATTTTTTATGGCGTTGTGACA